>SRMA01027521.1:0-11923 GCA_007224835.1 Danionella cerebrum | reverse complement strand
TGACTCCAGCATCACGGTAATGATGTACCGTTACTGACTCCAGCATCACGGTAATGATGTACCGTTACTGACTCCAGCATCACGGTAATGATGCACCGATACTGACTCCAGCATCATGGTAATGATGTACCGTTACTGACTCCAGCATCACGGTAATGATGTACCGATACTGACTCCAGCATCACGGTAATGATGTACCGATACTGACTCCAGCATCACGGTAATGATGCACCATTACTGACTCCAGCATCACGGTAATGATGTACCGATACTGACTCCAGCATCACGGTAATGATGTACCGATACTGACTCCAGCATCATGGTAATGATGTACCGTTACTGACTCCAGCATCACGGTAATGATAATTACAGACACCACCATGATGGTAACAATATATTGATATAATACTGACTTACATATTTAAATGTTACATTAGCCACTTTACTGCTAACAGTAAGATCCAGGTTGAGTTTTAAATGTGAAAGCACTCATATCGGTTTACTCATTTATCTCTATTCACAATAATGTGGAAGTTTGACAGCTTCCACCAGTAGGGTTGGCCTCAAAGACCAGTGCCAAAGATGATTTTTGTATTTAAGTAAATTCATAGAAATTTGAGTGTACCAAAAAAGGTGAACCAGAAGAAATAAGAACATACAGATTTAGAAGTCAGAACTTGCCTTTTGAAGGCCTTGCTCTGGCAGGGTTTGTCCTAATGTGTGCCTTTAAAACAAATTCACTTGCACATTTGTACCTGCATCTTTTGCTTTCTGTATTTCAGAATTTGAGGTGAACATCGTGATTGTTCTCAACGATGATCATCTGATCACAGAGAACTTTCCTCTAAAGCTCTACAGACTCTGAGAATACCTTGCTGGAGTGGTCCACACCAGACTTTATAACCTTGGTTTTGTCATTTGTGGAAGATCAAGAATCATCTTGAAAGTCTTCTTCATAGAAATTAAACAAACATTGCAGATTTTTTATATTAAACTTAATTAGTCTCAAAATACGTGGACACATATTGATGACCTGTTGTCAATGCTGTAGATGAAAATGTCTTTGTTCATAAAAAAATAAAAAAGGATATGCATCATAATCCAAGTCCTTCACACTTCTAGGAATTCTATGGCCAGTATATCTCTAAAAAAAAGTTACCTGTAACAAATGTTGAAACACCTCAAGGTTACCTCAGATTTTCACCCTGACATTTTAAATGAATACAAGTATACTGATGATAGTGTTCTAATAGGTGCTTAGAACCATGGAGACACTTCAGTAGTGTTTCTTCGGTAGAAAAATGCAATTATCATGTTCATCATTAACTCAAGGAAAACAGATTGGGCACTATAATAAATGTTTTTAATATAGAAATAGTAACATATTTATGTGGGAAAAAAACAGTGGCATTATGGAACGATTACATCAGTTTTATTTTGCCCATTTGTTTTTCAAGAAAAAAAAAAACAAATTTGATTAATTTAGTTGTATTTTTTTCCTTTTAAAGCCCAACTAGTTTGACGTGTTATGTCTGTGTGTGTATGTGTATATATATATATTGACAGATATTTTTCTATATATTTGCTGAATGATGCCATTGTTTACATTCGAATTGAAGTTAATAAAAATTTGTAATTTATAAAAAAAAAAAAAAAACTGTTAGAGATACGCTAAAGAAACAGCATTTGTCTTCGTTATTCAAGTGGTTTATTTGATTAAATATAATTTTTAACCATTATTTCTATTAAATATCGATGATGTTAGTGGAATATTTATCATAGGCCATTTTAGAAGACTCAAAGTTAAAGAATATATGACAGAAAACATGGTGTTGTTTACATTAAACACTGAAGATGCTAACAGCTAAAGAGTTCCATGCTGCATTGAGAACAAAGCAGAAAGGGACAAAGGCTAGTTGCGCTGCCTTGTTGAAGTAACTTCCTGTTCTATCTCATACAAGATTATTTTTTTCTGTTACAATGATCGTTCACAGTTACTTGTGAATTACTTTTTGCAACAGAAAATCAAATGAATAAACATCACAAACACAATCTGGTTAATGATTTTTAATGGAGTAAAATCAAGGTAAATGGTAAAAAGATTAAAATCAGCTGAGGACAGAAAGCTTTGTCAGAGGAAGATCTGCAGACGCACAGCGTGGATTGGTCCAGTGCGAGAGGGGAAGCGTTCAGCTGAAGTGAGTGTGAGCGTGTGGGCGAGCTCTTCCAGGGAGCACAGGGAAATCCTCAGGCAGCAGAGCATGCTCTCTACAGGTGGGGCACGTGCTCTGATTCTTCAGCCACGACTTGATGCACTGCGGAGTGAGAGGGAGAGAGACAGCCAGTGAAGAAAAGGCCGAACCGAACAAACTCCCGTACCGCAATACGACGTGTGGATGCTATAACACAAAGACACACCTCTCGGTGGAAGCTGTGGCGGCACTCAAGCACACACAGCTCTTCTGGGCGCATCTCGTCATGACAGATGATACACGGGTCCTCCATGTTGAGCTGTGGACACATGGTGTTAAAAGCTCTGTTCATCTTCTAGTGAGTCTAGGGGAGTATGGTGGGCTCACCGCTATCCCCCTGTTGCGATGCCTGTCCTGTACGTTCTTCCAAGCCTGCGCCTGACTCTGTGCTGTGCCCGCTTTGATCTGCTCCTGCACCAAAAATCCAAGAACATTGCAATCAACGACCCTCGCAAGATAAGAAGATCTGAAAAGACACCTCAGGGAAGGTTCTCATTTACACGAGCATTCTCCTGACGATCGAGGATGAGCTGAACCGCTTGACTGATCACCTCGTCATAACTCATGGAGCTGAGAGAAGAATTGCTGGAGTGCAACTCCTGGATGAAGCCGCCAAGCACCTGCCTGCACGCACGCACACACACACACACAAAAGACACACCTGTGATTTAAAACTATGTGTTCAGCCTAAAAAACCCACCCAGTATCCCAGGAGAGAGAGATCTAGATCTGTACAACAGTGTTGGGTCATGGTTTTACATTTGCGATTAACTGGAAACCATTACAGATGGGTGTGAGGGATCCATTTTTTTTGGTCAGATGTGTAAGCTCCCATTGGCGCCCATGGCTTTCGTTCTTGAGCGAAGCTTCGGATTGAAAATTCAGATAAGTTTGTAGAGGCATTTAATGTCAAACTCATTTAGACTTGCAGGAGTTGGATGTAGTTGGATGTAGTCGTAGCTGTGTTAACCCTTAGAAACTCTCTGCAGGAGTTATGGAACTCGCCATTATTATAACTTCATTTACAAACATAATGTGTAGGTTTCAAAACGGTTATTAGCTTTGGTATTTTGTTTTAAATGAACAGTACAAAAGTTATGACACATAATTTCTAAGGTGTTTTGTACGGTACACTGTTCTTAGAACAGTTTCTAAGGCTTCCAATTTTCACATTGTTTTGACATCAACTTTGATTTTTTTTTTTTTTGTGGGGGGTTTATGAATTTATTTTTTGTCTCAACACTTTTGATGTTTGGTATAAAACATAAAAACTAGATATTGGCAGTAAAAAGAAGCACAACATTTAATACTTGGAAGACTTGCCCCAGACTTCGAAGAGTTGAGGCTAGAGTTTAATCGACCAGGGAGTTTAATTTAATTGTGCCTAGCATTTTTATAAACTATGTTCCAATCAATTGAGTACTATTTTATTAAACTGAGTGAATAAAAAGCGTGACTTTTCTGTAACTTGAAATGAATCAATTGGATGCCTTCAAAGATAAGACGTAATACTCCTAGTGCCTTTTCTGGCTGCAGAAGACCAAAGATAATCCACCTCAAGCCCAAAATGCAGGTCAGCCCAAAGACTACGCCCAAATGTACAAAAAGTAAAAACATTTTTCAACAACGTCTAAGAAGAGCCTTCTTCGTTAACGCATTGCAATGAGGACGAACAGAGCTTTGAAATCCGTGAACCCAGATATCTGTACACGTGTTTTTCAAGAATATTTAGTAAATATTTGGACACCAAACCCTGTCTTCTCTGACAAATACATGGCAATCCCAATAAAACATACTTTGGAGCTGTAAATGCAACAATAAAATACAATCAGAGATCATTTACAAGCTCTGGTCTGTGAGCGCGCACCTATTGTGGTGAGGGAACATCAGACTCAGTCGCTCCAGAATGCGATGGTACACACTCTGTTGTCTCACACCAGTCTCCTCGGCTGCAGCAACCCTCAGCTGAGGTGTGTTGGAACGAGGGGGCATCAGGGTTGCAGATGGTGGTCTCTCACTGGGAGGCTGCACCTGTGTGGCTGGAGGTGGACCATTGAACTGAGGTGCCTGAGGGATCACCTGTAGAACAGAGAAAGGGTTTATCTCAATCTTTTCTCACTCTTTGCGTCCTAGAAAAGAGCAGAGTGTACCATCCTACATTTATATTCAAACTCATTAACATGCATTAGAGCCCTACCGGCAGCTCTGGAGCAGAGGGTACTCTGGGAAGGCTTATCTCCAGAAGAGAACTAAGCCTGGTCCCCTTCCGCACCTCTTCTATGCGAGACACAAAGGCCACCTGCAAGACAAGACAGAGATGGTGGATCAAACCCAGTAAAGGGAAGGTGCCTCAAAGGCTGTTTGCTTGGTACTGTTTACTAGTTTTTCCTAATTGTTTTGAAATGATAAAAAAGAAGCTTTGCCTTAACTCTTCATTATTACGATTTCAAGATTCACATCAAGAAACCGTTGGTACCCAGAACATCAAACGGGCAAAACGAGTTTTTTGAAAGAAGTAATCATCCACTCAAAAATATGATTTGAGAGTAGAGCAAGAGACGAGAGTACTGACCTCTGTGCTACTTATGGCCTCCTCGAGCTCACATACGTGTCTCTTCCAGTCGTCTAAAGAGGAGATCATTGCAGCCGAGGGGATGCTGGAGAGAGAGACAGCTGTAAAGTACAACAGCATCTCTGGAGATACGAGTCATGAGTGAGTGTCGGGTACCTGTGGGAAATCTCGGCCAAGTGTGTGATCAGCATCTTCCCCTCAGAAACACTCAAGCGGAGCTTCCTGAGCGCTCGCTCACGCTGGCACTGCAGAACGCTCACCTGAACAAGAGTGAACGGAAGACTAGAGATGAACAGTCAGCACACGTTGACTTCACACGAGAAAACCGCTCTTGCGCTCTACGAGAGGCTGTTGGTTCTGTGATAGCTAGGGCTGTCCACTGACCGAGTGACCTGTATTTGAGATTGAGTGCAAGTTGCTTCTTCATATTGGATTAATATTTTAATGAGTGCATTATATTTAGGGGCCAGGCGTGTATTGTTTCCGTTGTTTTTCTTATTCTTCTTCATACTTATGTTTATGCTAATAACTTTTGAACTGCCATTTTTGAAACCACGTTTTGCAAACTACTCTTTAACTCCTTATCAGATTTCGACCAAATTTGTTTCAGATCATCATCTGACTATGCACCATGAAATTCAAGTTGATTAGACAAAAGCGTTTATAAAAGGGGTGACAATTATGAAGTAAAGCTTGTCAAATTGGTCGAAAGGCTATATTTCATTAATGCTTTAGTGGATCAACACCAATCATGGTGGATGTAATAATGATTATGATCTGAGGCTGCCTGCCATGTTTCAGCACAGTGCCCCCTGGGGGGGTCAAGACATATAGTTGCCGTATAATTATATAGTTGTTCATCGTAAAATCACGAAAACTGGTCTCAATATGTTCGGGCATCATGCCAAGTCAGACCATGTCAATTTTAAGTATGTCGGCCATCTTGGATTCCGTAAAAGTTTCAATTTTTTGCAACTGCATCAACATATCTTTACAAAAGTTGGCTTGCATGTTTGCCAACATATCCAGAAGGTACCGAATAAGAATTGTGTTAGCGAAACAGAACTGTGCTCTGGTACGAGGATGTAGCTGTGACCTGAGCGCTGGTGGATCTCCTCTCAGCATTCATACAGGTGTCTCTAAAGCTCTTGATCTCCTCCTCCAAACTGGAGCGTTTGACAGCGTACTGGTTACTGGAGGAGACACAAACATGATGTCTTCATGATGAGCTTTACAAAAGGTTCACAAAAGAAGAATCTCCCTCAGTGGAGTTTTAGAACTTGTAAAGCGTGGGTCTTCATTCCCAGTCAACACAAACCATTGTACACAAGTGTGTCCTCACCCGAGCTCCAGGAACCGCTCCAGCTCAGCCTCGTACTCCCGGTTCATCAGAGTGATTGTCTTGGAGAGGCTGAAAAAGACACAAACATCGTTTCAGCAACCTGAAAGATTAAAAAGAGAGAGAGAGAGTGAGTGAGAAAGAGAGAGACCTCTCCTGCTGCTCGCTCAGATCTTTGATCTCCATCTTTAGGTTCTTCAGGGTCTCCTGATTCTCCTTCTTCTCTTCTTGATCTTTCTTCACCACCTCCTCCAGCTTCTTCTGGAACAGAGTCAGCTCCGCGCTGGCGATCTGAGAACACAAGCAAACTCATGGGTCAAAGGAGCGCTCCTTTCATCCCCTTCAGACCTTAATTATAAATGGGAAAAACCAGCAGGTTCAGCAGGTGGGGGCAGGTTTCCTCATAAAAGTAAATACTGTTGTGTGCAAGCAAGACAGGCAGACAGAGAGAGCGAGAGAGAGAGAGAGAAAAAGACAGACAGAGGCAACGTCCACATTGCATTTTGTGGGATTAGCAACAACATTATTAGGGGCCAAGCAGCAAAGCTGCGAAGGCACCTATTGTGTTTGTTCCGTTTCTTCTTATTATTCTTCCTTCTTCTTCTTCTTCCGTAATGAAGTCAATGAGAGCCATATGAACCGTTTGCGGGAAAGTTATGAAATTTGGCCCACTGACTGCCAAGCCTCTGACCTACAATCTAACCAAATTTGAAGTCTCCAAACCAAACCATCTAGCGCCACCAATAGGCCAAAGTTACACCCACGTTTATGCTAATAACTTTTGAACCGTAAGTCGAATAAACAAAATTCCACTTCCCACTGATTCCTTGGCTCAAGACGAATCGACCTGACCCTATGACGTCATTTTCCGTCATGCAAATTTTTCCGCCATTTTGAATTTTATGAAAAACCTACTTTTGCTAACTCCTCCGTGGCCGTTTGTCCAAACTTCACGAAATTCGCTCCACATCATCTACTGACTATGCCGAACAAAAGTTATTGCTTGGATTTTTGAATCGTCAAACCGTTATTGAATTATTCGCAAATGATCCTTACGCAAAACTCGCAAAAATGATTGTAAGGCAATAACTTCGCAACGCTTTAGCCTATGTACACCAAACTTTGTCTATGTTGTAACACCTATGATCTGAGGCTGCATGCAGTGTTTCGTCGCTCTGCCCCCTAGTGGTCCGGAGATATAAAAAATTGGCAATTCGGCCTGTATTTCCCAAACCGTTTGTCCAAAATTCATAAAATTGGTATCAGCGCGTTTGGAGCATCAAGCCGAGTCGGACCATGTCCATTTTTACTGTGTCGGCCATTTTGGGCGTCGGCCATTTTGATTTATGCCAAAAAATGCTGTATTTCAAACATACTTTACTTTGAAATTCTGAAAGTTGTTGTGCATGTTTGACACCATGCCCTGAAGGGACTCAACAAATTTTACGCCAGCGCCACCTTGTGGTCAAAAGATATAAACGATTTTAGAAAAATGCTAATAACTTTTGCTAGTTTAGCCTATTGTCAAAAATCTCATCCAGTTTTGTTCCTTAGGTCGAGCTGAAAACATAGATATAAAATTTACCATAATTGATTGAACTTCCTGTCTGCCATGTTGAATTGGCTGAAAACCTTACTTTTTCTAACTCCCCCCAGACCGTTAATCCGATTCTCACCAAATTAGAATAGGAACATCCTTAGACCTTGCTGGCAAAAAGTTATTCGTAGCGTGTTGATTGCTTTCACTGTT
Organism: Danionella cerebrum; assembly: GCA_007224835.1. Taxonomy (NCBI): domain Eukaryota; kingdom Metazoa; phylum Chordata; class Actinopteri; order Cypriniformes; family Danionidae; genus Danionella; species Danionella cerebrum. The sequence goes on along the minus strand of SRMA01027521.1, from coordinate 4,010 downwards.
TTCAATAAGAGCCATGACGATTGTGATGCCGTCGGGTCATGTGGTTTCCGAAGCTCTATCTCTGCAATTGTTTGCCATATTGACACCAAATTTGTTGTGAGTCATCAGTACCAAAGGCTGACCCCAAAACAAAAGTTACTAAGAGCGCCACCTAATGGTCAAAATTCATAAAATTTTAAATAGCACTCGATTTAAATTTTTTGAGTCAATTTCATGTCTTTGGTTTACATTTTGATGGCGCTTCTGCTCATGTTTTGCCTACTGGATGCTTGGCCCCGCATTACTGCTTGCAGTTATATTTATTATTATTAGGGGCCAAGCAGCAAAGCTGCGAAGGCACCTATTGTGTTTGTTCCGTTTCTTCCTATTATTATTATTAGGGGCCAAGCAGCAAAGCTGCGAAGGCACCTATTGTGTTTGTTCCGTTTCTTCTTATTATTCTTCCTTCTTCTTCTTCTTCTTCTTCTTCTTCCGTAATGAAGTCAATGAGAGCCATATGAACCGTTTGCGGGAAAGTTATGAAATTTGGCCCACTGACTGCCAAGCCTCTGACCTACAGTCTGACCAAATTTGAAGTCTCCAAACCAAACCGTCTAGCGCCACCAATAGGCCAAAGTTACACCTACGTTTATGCTAATAACTTTTGAACCGTAAGACGTATAAACAAAATTTCACTTCCCACTGATTCCTTGGCTCAAGCCAAATCGACCCGACCCTATGACGTCATTTTCCGCCATGCAAATTTTTCTGCCATTTTGAATTTTATGAAAAAGCTACTTTTGCTAACTCCTCCGTGGCCGTTTGTCCAAACTTCACGAAATTCGCTCCACATCATCTACTGACTATGCCGAACAAAAGTTATTGCTTAGATTTTTGAATCGTCAAACCGTTATTGAATTATTCGCAAATGATCCTTACGCAAAACACGCAAAAATGATTGTAAGGCAATAACTTCGCAACGCTTTAGCCTATGTACACCAAACTTTGTCTATGTTGTAACACCTATGATCTAGGGCTGCATGCAGTGTTTCGTTGCTCTGCCCCCTAGTGGTCCGGAGATATAAAAAATTGGCAATTCGGCCTGTATTTCCCAAACCGTTTGTCCAAAATTCATAAAATTGGTATCAGCGCGTTTGGAGCATCAAGCCGAGTCGGACCATGTCCATTTTTACTGTGTCGGCCATTTTGGGCGTCGGCCATTTTGATTTATGCCAAAAAATGCTGTATTTCAAACATACTTTACTTTGAAATTCTGAAAGTTGTTGTGCATGTTTGACACCATGCCCTGAAGAGACTCAACAAATTTTACGCCAGCGCCACCTTTTGGTCAAAAGATATAAACGATTTTAGAAAAATGCTAATAACTTTTGCTAGCTTTAGCCTATTGTCAAAAATCTCATCCAGTTTTGTTCCTTAGGTTGAGCTGAAAACATACATATAAAATTTACCATAATTGATTGAATTTCCTGTCTGCCATGTTGAAATGGCTGAAAACCTTACCTTTTCTGACTCCACCTAGACCGTTTGTTCGTTTCTCACCAAATTTGAATCGGAAGATCCTTAGACCTTGCTGGCAAAAAGTTATTTGTAGCGTATTGATTGCTTTTACAGTTTTCAATAAAAGCCATGACGATTGTGATGCTGTCGGGTGAAGTGGTTTCCGAAGCTGTATCTCTGCAACCGTTTGCCATATTGACACGAAATTTGTTGTGAGTCATCAGTATCAAAGGCTGACCCCAAAACAAAAGTTACTAAGAGCGCCACCTAATGGTCAAAATTCATAAAATTTTGAATAGCGCTCGATTTCGATTTTTGTAGTCGATTTCATGTCTTTGGTTTACATTTTGATGGTACTTCTGCTCACGTTTTGCCTACCGGATGCTTGGCCCCGCATTACTGCTTGCAGTTATATTTATTATTATTATCATCAAATAACATTAAGAAAGAGGATGAAATAGAACAAAACAAACAGAATATTTTCAGAATAATGGTGTACTTTTTAAAGAGTGCCTTCCTGTATAGAAATCACTGGAAAACAGTCTGCTCCAGCCACTTTTAACTCCCAGAAAGACAGAGAGTAGTGATGAAAAAGATTGTAACCGAGCCGTTCAGACGATTAGTAACAAATTAGATTCAGTTTGCATACGGGCATAAAAATAAAAATAAATAAATCTGAACATAGCCAGACAGAGTACCTGTATGCTCTCTGTGATGGCCTGGTTCTCCTCCTCGAGCTCTCTGAGCTCCTCTTTCCTTTTCTGCAGGGTGTCATTTTGACCACTCCTCATGGTATGGATCTCCTCCCTCAGCCAGTGCATACGTTTCTCTGTCTGCATCATCTCACCCTGCACCAAACACAGATCAGCCATTCGTTGTGCAGGAAGATGAATCAAACTACCTCTTTTTGAAAGCATCTTCACATCTGCAATAGAGCTACTGGATGGGGGTTTCTAGATGAGGGTTGTACTACTAGATTTGGCCTCTTTCCAAGCATTTTGGGGCACATTTTACCATTTTAAAATATGAAAATTAAAAATATATGTGCCTTAATATTAGCCATTCCACCCAAACAACTAGCTACCTGCACAGCATCACCTGGCCCCTTTCGTCAAGGCGACTAAAGCCGTTTCAGCCAGTCATTTTTGTAAACCAACCGTAATACCAAAAGTGAAACAACCAAGGCACCGAGTGCACAGCACGGACTACAACTAAATAACTATGACCCGGTCAGCTCTTAGCATCCTGAAGCACTCTAATTTAAGTTCACACAACATGTGGTAGAATATCTCAAAATACAACGCCATCTAAAGGAGACCATCAGGTTCTCCCATGTTTACTCGTTTAACAGGATGTAAGGCAGCAGGAAGGAGTTCTTACTCGAGCTGTGACAGTCCGTTACATTTTAAAAAGTGTTTGGTTGTAATTTATAGACGCTTAAGGATGCAGATTTTAAAAGGTGAAGTCAAATCACAGAGTGATCAGTTTAACAAAACATCCAAATGACGCAATAATTTTCATACTCATACGCCCCATTCCGATTCGCCAAAAAAACTTGCATGCAGACAGGTTCCGGTTTTCAAACAGAATGGCGGAGAAGAAATCCCCATGAATTCTGGGCTGTAAATTTTTGTTTGGCTGCAGGCTCTGAAACGGTTTTATTACGAGTTTCCTTTAAGAGACTCTAAACTTCTTAAACTTTGGATAAAGGCGATACTCCGTACAGCCTGGCATCCCACTCACCATAGATTAAAAAGATATGAGAGTCACTTCAGGGAACAGAGTTTAAATATGAGGATAATACCATCAGAGAAGCATACACACGTGTCTCGAACTAAATACAGAATAAACTAAGCGTCAGGCAGTGAAGTATACGATAAAAATGTTTTCATTTGCACAAATTCGAGAACATCAAATATCAGAGATGCTTAAACGAACTATGTCTCGAACTAAAGAACAAACGAAGAGCCATTCAGAGAAGAATGAGCAATAATTTAGCAGCAGCTTGTAACGTGCTGCCAGTAAACTCCCGGATCAAACAATGAGAACAACGTGGAGGAGTGGTACACACCTCCTTTATTCTCTCCAGATAAATACCTCCACAAACAAAGTAAAAGTTGATGTAATGTTAACAGTGAAAAGAATTGAACTGGAGCCTGAAACCATGCGCATGCTCTGTGACCCATCCCCTTGAACAACAGTACCCTTCATGGCTCACGTCAGTATAACTGGCCATTACAAGATGCCAGTTTTCCTCGCAGAATGCACAAAACCTACCGCACTGCAGGGATCACAATGGGAACAGAGAAGTGTGACAAACATTCGTTATTCTCACTAAACCGATCGCCTATCATTAAATTTGGGGCAGCCACCACTTGTTTTCTTGTTTTTGGGGAGCAGTCACGTATTTTGAGGCAGCTGCTTCTATTAATGACACAGTGAAATTTTCACTTCCGCCACATACCAGAACATTCCACAGTGGGCGTGTTCTTTGAGGTTGGAAGCTCCAGAAT
>SRMA01027520.1:0-97920 GCA_007224835.1 Danionella cerebrum | reverse complement strand
ATGAGTTTTGTATAAGCTTTTTATTTCAAATTTGCCAAGTTTAAAGCAGAAAGCATTGATGCTAACTTCTGTAGCAACCGGGCTAACGGTGTGCTATCTTTAATCAATTTGTTTGAACATTTGATGACATTACAAATGACCTATTAGTTTATGTAATTTTAGATTATTGTATAATCTTCCCAGTTAATTCACAGCATAAATAGAATCATTGGGAAAACGGATCAATTTTAATTCTTACTAAGTAGTAGAGCTGGGTGATATGGCCTTAATTTATAAACAAATTTTCCACAAAAAAAAAAAAAATTTACGATTTATTTCAATTTAATTACAATAAATATACAAAAATAAACACAAAATACAATCTGTACAGTTATTTTAATAATAATAATAATAATTATTATAATAATGAATGTACTGGTGTCTCTTTAAGGGATTCTTGATCCCAGATTGGTTGTGGGCATGTGCACACAAATATGCTTGGTCAACTCTCTTTTAAACAGTTGTTTACTCATTTCCTGTAAGTTTAGTGCTTGTTTAAATCTGTATATTTTTGATTTGGAGGTTACAATTGCTTATATTTGGAGATTGAAATGCTTTATACATGATTTTGTTGTAAAAAAAAACGTTCCATGTTACTGTTGGGCTGGTAATTCTATGGAAACAGAACAGCACTTACATATTAAGTTAAAGATAAAATAGATTTTCATTCAAGCACATCAATTTACACCACAGAGTCAAGTGAATTGATTTATTGCCCTGCTCTACTAGGTAGTGACCAAAATTAAATTTAATGGTCATCATTTTGTTCTGGTAATAAATGCCAGCGTGAGAATAAGATGTGTATATATAATGCTCTGTTTAAATAAAGAAACATAGTTCTGAATATTGTTAAATTACAAAACAACAACGTAATTAGGATCTGTACTTTTACTGCAAAGCAACAATTATGTATGCATGTATATCTTTTTTATTATATATATATTTTTCAGTATTTAACAATTCTTTACTTTTTTTAAGCATTTATATCTACCAATGTCTGAAGCAAAACCCTAAAGCCTAAACCCCTGGAGCAGGCCACTCTATATTGACTTCTGAAAAAAGAGACCTGAGCTTGAAGGGAGATTTATCAATGATTATAAAGGTGGGTCCCGTGCCTGATTAATTCCCATGCATTCCATCAATTCATCCTGACATGGAAACTGATGTATAGCTTATTGTCATCCTCAATTGATCTTGTCAAAAACATTATTTTTTTGCTTCTCAGCTGCTGTTTTGTTGATATTAAGAATGTTGGTTTTAACTTTTGTTTGATCAGAGCTTACGTTAAACTGTTTTTTTTCCATTCACCAAGGATGAAACGACATAAAATGATTAACACACTTTTGTCTGTGAAATTTTATTCATTGTTGAATGGCACAACTTTTCTGTTTCGTTTAGGGATGTGCATATTGCTCTGAATTTGACAAAGGAGATTTTCTGCTGGAATACAGAGATGACCTCATCAGTGGTGCAGACAAAGAGTATACCCTGATCCCCTTAAAGTCTTCATGTTTGAGTTTCGTTATAATGGAAGGTTCCTCTGGTACGTACAAGATACTTATTATATTATAAATAAACAAATAGCACATAGCAGAGGTCATGTGATAAAGTAAAGATATTTTACTTGTCTTATTTAGTAAAGAAAGCTTGTTGCCAGTAAATTATGCGTATTCTTTTTTTTCTCAGTGTGGATGCGTCACGGAATGATGGTTCACTTGGACGCCCTGTTAACAATGACCACATCAACCCTAACAGCCAGATGAAGACTATTTGTGTGGAGAGGCAACCTCGTTTTTGTTTGTTTGCCACCAGACAGAAATACCCAGGGGAAGGAATAACGCATAATTATGATGACTCTGACTGGCCATGGAGACTGGCCAAGGTGTGTAAACTTTGTGGATTAATTTTTTTGTTTGTTTTATTTAACATTCATGTTTAAAACTTTTTTTTCACATCAAAGATCATCTTGATTTAGTTTTCATTCGATAATGAGTATTTCAGGCTGTCAGTTGTATAGCTTCTGTTTTAAGAAGACAAAGCTACGGTCTTCATTGTATTTATATATGGTTTTACATCTTTTGAGGTCCTAGTTTTCCAAGGACAATATGAAAAAACTTGGTGTATTACATAGTCACTGGGCTGCTATGATGTGGAATTTAATTTTTGTGTTGTATTAGAATTAATAACGTTGACTCTTTTAACATTGTTGGATTTTTATGTTTTTTTTTAGATGTCACTGGTTGAAGATCGGGCATCTACAATGAGTGTGAACATCTCTGTCCCTGATGATGAGGTATTTGTTTATTTTTTACCCTGTTTTTTCACTCCACTAGTCTTCTTTTACCTTTTTTATTATCTCTTGTGTTACTGGACGTTCAGCATATGGCAAAGCCTCAAACTAAGGTCTTTCTGGTCTCTGTCTAGCTTTTTTAGTCTACACAAAACCTTACTCGATACAGACTACGTACCTGCCAAATAATGCTCAAGATGAAAATGTTTAGAGCTGTAAATATGCCATCGGTAGTGATGAGGAAATAATCCTAAGCAATGCAGTAAATTTTTAAATGATTAAAAATGATTGTTTTGGCAAAATATATTTACTCCACATCGTCAGATGTGTAGCTTTCTGTTTTATGAGGACACTGTTTTATGGGGACTTCATAGTATTTATTTTATTATTCACAAATGAGTTTACTTCACTTGTCCTGTAGTGTGTAGTTTTACATGTCTTATGAGGACCCAGTTTTCTAAGGACTGTGTGTGAAATAACATTTTTGTGTTGTATTAGAGTTTATAATGTTGACTCTTTATAACATTGTTGGATTTTTATGTGGTTTTAGAGGTCACTGGTTGAAGATCGGGCATCTACAATGAGCGTGAACATCTCTGTCCCTGATGATGAGGTATTTGTTTATTTGTTTACCCTGTATTTTCACTCCACTAGTCTTCTTTTACCTTTTTTTGATTAACTGCTGTGTTACTGGACGTTCAGCATATGGCAAAGCCTCAAACTAAGTTCTTTCTGGTCTCTGTCTAGCTTTTTTAGTCTACACAAAACCTTACTCGATAGAGACTACGTACCTGCCAAATAATGCTCAAGATGAAAATGTTTAAAGCTGTAAATATGCCATCAGTAGTGATGAGGAGATAATCCTAAGCAATGCAGTAAAATCTTAAATGATTAAAAATGATTGTTTTGGCAAAATATATTTACTCCACATCGCCAGATGTGTAGCTTTCTGCTTTATGAGGACACTGTTTTATGGGGACTTCATAGTATTTATTTTATTATTCACAAATGAGTTTACTTCACTTGTCCTGTAGTGTGTAGTTTTACATGTGTCTTATGAGGACCCAGTTTTCTAAGGACTGTGTGTGAAATAACATTTTTGTGTTGTATTAGAGTTTATAATTTTGACTCTTTATAACATTGTTGGATTTTAATGTGTTTTTAGAGGTCACTGGTTGAAGATCGGGCATCTACAATGAGCGTGAACATCTCTGTCCCTGATGATGAGGTATTTGTTTATTTTTTTACCCTGTATTTTCACTCCACTAGTCTTCTTTTACCTTTTTTTTAATTATCTGCTTGTGTTACTGGACGTTCAGCATATGGCAAAGCCTCAAACTAAGTTCTTTCTGGTCTCTGTCTAGCTTTTTTAGTCTACACAAAACCTTACTCGATAGAGACTACGTACCTGCCAAATAATACTCAAGATGAAAATGTTTAAAGCTGTAAATATGCCATCAGTAGTGATGAGGAGATAATCCTAAGCAATGCAGTAAAATCTTAAATGATTAAAATTGATTGTTTTGGCAAAATATATTTACTCCACATCGTCAGATGTGTAGCTTTCTGTTTTATGAGGACACTGTTTTATGGGGACTTCATAGTATTTATTTTATTAATCACAAATGAGTTTATTTCACTTGTCCTGTAGTGTGTAGTTTTACATGTGTCTTATGAGGACCCAGTTTTCTAAGGACTGTGTGTGAAATAACATTTTTGTGTTGTATTAGAGTTTGTAATGTTGACTCTTTATAACATTGTTGGATTTTTATGTGTTTTTAGAGGTCACTGGTTGAAGATCGGGCATCTACAATGAGTGTGAACATCTCTGTCCCTGATGATGAGGTATTTGTTTATTTTTTACCCTGTATTTTCACTCCACTAGTCTTCTTTTACCTTTTTTAATTATCTGCTGAGTTACTGGACGTTCAGCATGTGGCAAAGCCTCAAACTAAGTTCTTTCTGGTCTCTGTCTAGCTTTTTCAGTCTACACAAAACCTTACTCAATATAGACTGAGTACCTGCCAAATAATGGTCAAGATGAAAATGTTTGAAGCTGTAAATATGCCATCAGTAGTGATGAGGGGATAATCCTAAGCAATGCAGTAATTTTTTAAATGATTAAAAATGATTGTTTTGGCAAAATATATTTACTCCACATCGTCAGATGTATAGCTTTCTGTTTTATGAGGACACTGTTTTAAGGGGACTTCATAGTATTTATTTAATTAATCACAAATGAGTTTACTTCACTTGTCCTGTAGTGTGTAGTTTTACATGTGTCTTATGAGGACCCAGTTTTCTAAGGACTGTGTGTGAAATAAAATTTTTGTGTTGTATTAGAGTTTATAATGTTGACTCTTTTTAACATTGTTGGATTTTTATGTGTTTTTAGAGGTCACTGGTTGAAGATCGGGCATCTATAATGAGCGTGAACATCTCTGTTCTGATGATGAGGTATTTGTTAATTTTTTACCCTGTATTTTCACTCCACTAGTCTTCCTTTACCTTTTTTTAATTATCTGCTGTGTTACTGGACGTTCAGCATGTGGCAAAGCCTCAAACTAAGTTCTTTCTGGTCTCTGTCTAGCTTTTTCAGTCTACACAAAACCTTACTTGATCTAGACTGTGTGCCTGCCAAATAAACAACTTGCTACAGTGTGGTTGGGCCACAAAAATGCCATTAGTGAATCTCGTGGATAATCCCTGATGTATTGTCAAGAGGAATATGAAGACCCAACCATGTCAATGACTTCATTGTCAAAGCGACCTGGACTTTAACCTCTTAAGCCCTGAGGCCTATTTTCCGAAAATCCTATACTTTTACTTTTTAAGGCATTTCTCAGCTTTTACAAGGCCTAAACTGCAAATCTTGGTATCAAAATGAAGATAGGTTCTTGGGGAGTGGTGTGGATGAGTTAATTTGACAGTCAAGAACACTGGGTAAGAGTAATTGATGTTGGAATGGCCAAAAAATGAACTCCGCCTAAAAAAAAAACACATGTTTCCTCCAATATCTCCTTATTTTACTTATAACGAAGCAAATAAACACAATCAATTGTAACCACTACATGTCAAGAACATCTGTAGCAAGTTTGGTGTTCATACTACAAGAAACTAATATTCTGTAAAGGTTTTGATTGAACAAAGTTCAGGCGTAATCCATGTTGGCACAGTTTGGCACAATTTGGCACAATAATTGAAATATGGAAAAAATCTTGTCCAAAGCTTCAGCTACGTTCATAGTCTTCTTTTCTTGCTTACGGGACATGATTTCAGCAAAAAAAACTCCTAAAGAAACGCTGTAAAAGGGGGGTGGAAGCTCATTTACCCCATCTTGCTGCGCTTTTGGGAACCTTTCATTCACAAACGCTTTCGACGTCGAGCTTCTGCGTGTCCCTACCCCCCCGACCATCTGTCCAATCCGGGAGCTCTATATATCGCTGGAAAGCTCTGATTCTATGCAAGCCAATGAGATCAACCATTTTGAGACTGACGGGATCGCTAACGAATCACACGACGCGCAGCGTGGAGAGACCACCTCTTACGCACGGGGAGTCATTCCATATTTGGTGACGTCATGACGCCACGGAGCAACAGAAAAAATCAAAAATGGCGTTTGCGCGAAGCTATCGACCGGACATAACAACAAACGGACTTTTATCGCTATGGAAATAACTTTTTGTTGAAAAAACGGCAAAGTTAAGACAAGATTTACATGCTTGCTTGGTTTTCGCTGGCGTTTTTTCGTGGAACTTTCGCTCCCTGCTCTGAAATACTTCATTCAATGTAAATGAGTTGCATATCGCTGGATTCAGCTGGTTGTTAGCTTTCATTTAATGTCATGGTTTTGGTGTTTCCGTTTATATTGTGGATACATATCGCACATAAACAAAAACGTGGTCATGAATTATACTCCGGACATGTTGTTGTTTATTTGCATGGCGTTCGAGCTGTGGTTAACGGATATGAAATTGAATTAGATACGTTTTTAGAGGAGTTTCGCTGAACACAACAGTATTTAATATGTGTGGGTTATTCTCAGGGTTAGTGAGCTATGAGCGAAAATGTAACGCACAAGGGGGCAAGTCCCCGGTACCGGGGACTCTCGGGCTTAAGAGGTTAATTGCACCAAAGGCTCATTGCCTCCATAACATTGCTTCCAATTTGAAATAAATTTTTTTAGATATACATATATACTGTGTTTTATATCTAAAACTTGCAGTATTTTTGTAACTTCCAACATCTTCTTACCCACTTTTTCCCTTTCGGGATCACAGGGGTCTGCTGATGCCTAGCTCCAGTGCACTTCGGGCGAGAGGCAGGTGTACACCTTAGACAGGTCTCTAGTCCATCACAATCCTTTTAACTACAGAATAAAATTTTGCAGATGTTCCCAAGATGTCGTGTGAGGAGTCTGCTAAACGTTCTGAAGGTACTAGAGGTTTGGATAACTATAGCACGATGTCTGTAAGTACACAAGTTCTCATATTTTAGGATGTCCTAAAATATGTGTTCCTCATTCCAGCATGTGAAAAAGAGGCAGGAACAGCAAACCCTAAGAAAGGTCAGAAAGTTGACTGGCCAGACGGTTAAACCTACAATTAGAAGGGCTTACATAACCAAAGGAAAACTGACCACTTTGATAGAGTGCAAGCAGTGCAAATCTGCAGAGGAACCTGTTCTGACAAGACACAGTGCACAAAATATTCAAGATTTTGTGAGAAAAGAGCTTTAAAAGAAATCCCAATACCTCTTTTTATTCAATATAAGTTGACATTGATGTAAATGTCTGTATTACGAACTTTGAATATTATGTAACAATTCGTTACACAATAATTGTTGAAAATAAAAGGACCTCTTAGACTGTTTGTGTTTTGTTGGTCAAAGTGTATTGTGTTTTTTGCTTATCAAGCATAAACGTGAAAGAAACGGATACAAAAACACCTTAATGTCTCTGAATATTTCAAGGTCCAAGAGTTTTCAGTTCATAAAGCTTCAGTTCCCACATAGTAACCCATAATCCAAAATGACATAAATATATTCTTAAGATAAATACAAAAACAACAAACAAGTTCCTCAAATGAAGGTTCCAAATACCGTATTTTTCGGCTCATAAGGCGCACTTTTTCTTCCCCAAAACTGAGGGGGAAAAGTTGGTGCGTCTTATAGACCGAATGCAGAGCGCCGCGAAGTCCGGTCACGGCCGTATGAGAGGCGTAAGAGCTCCGGAAAAAACTACATTTCCAACAATGCCTTTGGCTACGGTAGCCGCAGCGGTGCTTCCGCATCCATACTCACGAGCTACAGAGCTGCCGTTTCTCACACATTGAACGTAAGACTCTCGCATTTGAGTGATCTCTCACGCTACAAACCCGATTTCTCACGCTAAAATACATTTCAAGATGTGAAATGGGCACAGCTAATAGTTTATCTGCGATGTTTCTTGAGCCTGACGATAAGATGATGATCGATATGCATCGTCTTCAGTCTGTGAGGGTTTTTTTTCCGCTAAACATTCACTTGGACAGTTTCACAAACTTAGACAGTTTGATCCTTCATTAATGGAGTTATGTGGGTTTTTATAAGCTGACAAAAATCAAAATGGTTTATATTAGAACAGCAAGCATACAATTGTTTCCATGTGTTGACGTCAGGTGCATAGATGAGCGCTCTCTCTCTCTCTCTCTCTCTCTCTCTCTTGCTCGCGTGAGGAAAACAAAACGCTCTCAATGACTGAAACTCTTCTTTAATAAATTCAAACTCAAATCATCTCTCAATGGTACATCTCACACATGTACATACTAGATAACAAACGTAAGTAACGTGCTCTGCAATTGGGTAGTGTTCCTACCGTAATAAATTGTCACTTAAATAAGCTATAAATAATGAGTTATTTAACATTAAGGAGTAGTTACATTTATTTTACATTAAAATAATTATTAATTAATTATTAAATAAGTATTATTTTACATCATGGGTTGCCCAGATTCTTTTAAAGGTTTAAAGGGGGGCTCGACTAAAAAAGTTTGAGAAACACTGTATTATTACTAATGTGGGGCAATCTTACTAGCTATTATTAGTAATGTAGTGACAATGTTACTAGCTATTATTAGTAATGTAGTGACAATGTTACTAGCTATTATTAGTAATGTAGTGACAATGTTACTGGCTATTATTAGTAATGTAGTGACAATGTTACTGGCTATTATTAGTAATGTGGTGACAATGTTACTGGCTATTATTAGTAATGTTGACAATGTTATGGCTATTATTAGTAATGTAGTGACAATGTTACTGGCTATTATTAGTAATGTAGTGACAATGTTACTAGCTATTATTAGTAATGTAGTGACAATGTTACTGGCTATTATTAGTAACAATGTTACTGGCTATTACGGTATTACTAATGTGGGGGCAATGTTGCACTGGAACAGTGATGGTGATATGAATGGTGGACTTTAGAGTGATGAGTGGGGGCAAAGAAAAACATTACAGCCTTTTTTTTGTTACTTTTACTGTTTACTGTTACTTTACTTTTACACAGTTGATATAAAATATTTTACAAAAGTATTTGGTTCAGAATCTTTTTTTTTATAGATCTTTCCCTTTTAAAATTGGGTGTGTTTATGTGCCGGTGCGTCTTATGAGCGGAAAAATACGGTACTTGAACAGGAGCTGCTAACCATGTGCTGTGTGCACCAAGCTTCCTCCATTCTTTTCTTCTACTACCCTTAGTAATTGAAGGTGAAATATAGTAGTATTACCCCTTAGTCCTTAGAAGACTTTAGGTGAGTGCTGCCAAATAGTGGTATGGGTAAAAAAATACCCATTTTTTTCCCAAGTTAAAGAGCAAATCAACAGTCTTTGTTTTCTTTTAAAAGATATGAAAAAATAAATTGTGTTTGTTTTATGTTTGGTTTTTTCTTTTTTATCAAAGCAATGGTTCATGTTATGAATATCCATGCTTGTGTTTGCACTTTTCTATTTTGTACCACACCAGACTGTTAAGGGGTATTGAGATTAATAGAACAAATGTATATTATTGATAACAATTTAAGTTAATGTTCATACATTCATTCAATTGATTATTTTAATCACATATGATCAGGTGCTGAAAAATCACATTTAATTCTTTAATGGGAATGTGTGCTGATATTCGGTACTTATTAATCACCTTAGTCTTGCTAAAGCATCATTTTGTCGAATTTGTGTATTGTGTGGGATTGTGCTCCTGTAAATCACATTGGTCCATGTAGTCCACTAAAAAGTTATATTTGGTGTAGTGTAAAAACTGAGTCTCTATAAACTGGTTAGACCCTGTAAACACTTATTAAGTCAAAGGCGGGACAAAAATGTGAGGGGCGTGGCAGTCCCTGTGTACCACCAAAAAATCGTGTTACTGTTTTATCAGTTTTACTGTGTGTATAGGAAATCTAAAGTGACCAATGTAATCTACAGATGATGATTGAATTTTTGATGGTGGTTTTATCGCTGTGGGTCACTCTTAAAAGGGTGTCCCCTCAAACCACCATCCTACTGGTTTGGGAATAAGTGTCCCTCTAAACCACAAAAACCCGTATGTGTGTGTGTGCGTGTGTGTGTCTGTGTGTGCGTGTATAAAAGAGAGAAGCCCTCAGGCTCTGTGAGTGTGTTTCTCAGATGAAGTGATGCCGGCAGGCCCTCAGATGTGCTAAACATGTCAGCAGCAGAGTCGCTGAACATCCCCAGAATGAAGCGACTCCACCTGAGACACACTGCACCCTGGGTTTCTGTTCACAGCTGCCAACATCTAATGGACAGGCTGATAAACACAGGGAGACAGCTTGGTTTCTTTTTGACAAAAATGTTGTTGAGAAATTTAACTTTTAAAGGACTGGTTTGTTCACTAAATCTTTTTCACTAGTACATCTTTACTTGTTTGTTTAAAAAAAAGTGGCTTGCCTCAGCCATATCAAGCTAACTCCGCATGATCAGATGCCAGTGACAGTCAAAATATACAATTTACATGAGAAAAATCCTGAGATTAGCAGTTTCTTCTTTCCAACCTCTTTCCAAGAGTTGATGTCAGATCAGTGCCAGACTGTACAGAAAGGAAAATCTACTTAGATTAAAACATAAGAACTGCCACTGTCAAGTGGATAGGGACATGAAAGTGGGGCGATGTAGGAGCTCAAATTTCATTACTGGACACTCACCAGGATGAAAAGGCTAGTCATCTTAAGGAAATTCATCCAAAAACAGTTGCATATATTCTCAGAGAAAATCTTTTTTCTTGTCTCTCTCCTGAAACAGGAGATGGTTTGGACATAGACAGTGTGTACAAAATGCTACTTCTGAGTAGCTTTTAATGTTGGAACATTTTTATTAAATGAGAGCTGTACATGTTAAGACGGGTGCCATTTTTATTACTATATATGATAAACCTTTCAACTCAATAATGCTTTGACCTTTAAGGGTCAAATATGTTTCAAAGCTTGCTGCTGAGTAATGATGTGCTAATATTTAGCATTTAAAATATTTAAGCGCTTTTATATACATTTTAAAAAAATCTAAAGACTACCTTTGATAAAATAGGAGAGAGAAGCAAATCTGTGCCATCGTCGCCATGTAGGAAGTACAACCTTTGGAAGTACAAGCCCTGTGAGATGGCTTGTTTTTAATAAATTGTTTTTGTTTTAAAAAAGTACAGTGGCAAAAAAGTGTTTGCGACAGTGTAAAAGGTTTAAAAGAGCTTTGTTGTTGTTGTTGTTGTTGTTTTAATATTTACATTTTGGCTGTAAATTTTGTCTCAACACTTTCGATTTTTGTTATAAGACATAAAACAGTTTGTTCTAAATTTTTGGTATTGAAAAAAGGACATTTAATTCTCACTATTTCAGGTTTGTTGTGAAATTATTGTGTAGTGAAATGAAAAAAAAATGTTTGAATAAAAAAAAAGAAGCTAGGGTTGTACTAAAAAAAATATCAAGTACTGCCACGAAAAAAAGGTAATTTTATAGAGCAAATTCTGAAGTATAGTAAAAAAAAATGGTCAAAAAGACCCCAGACTTCTAAGTTAATATTAAAATACTTCACAATATTGCACCAAAACACACAACAGATAATTCAAATAATATGGAAATTCCATTTCGTATATATATGGAAAAAACTGTCCAAATAATTGGCTTTATGTTTTGGAATTAGTTTGTAGTTTGAAAAAAAAAACATTAAAAAATAGCTCACAATGCTTTATAAATAATACATTTTATTATTGCATAATAAACCAAAAATCTTAACTTAAATGACATTATTGTTGAGTTTAATACGCTACATACTGTGCAAATGCTCACTGACATTCAGCAAATATCTTCTTCTTATTATTTAGCACGTTGTAATGATTTGCGCAATCATTCAATGAATGTTATGTCCATCAGAAAAGATTTCAATACACTGTTCAAACACAACTTCACTTGCAAACTTTTTAACATTAGCATTTGACTGGTTCGTGCAAATAAGAGCCGTTTTTGTGCATTTGAAATTGTGCGACATCCAATTGAAAAGACGTCACTATTAGAATTAGCAAAAGACGTCACTATTAGAATTAGCATTACGTCAATACAACGGTGATCAGCTCCACGAAAGTACAGTCGGTTGTTTGGCGGATGTTTGGAGGGTACTTTTAGTATTTTTGGTCATGGGTCAGAGATTTTGTCGCCCGAAGAAAGCTCCGGGTCGCGGTTACAGTCCCCGTGAAGCTCTGGTAGAGGCCTCCGGCGACGGCGACTCGGTTAATCCGAATTTGCTCACGGAGAGGCGCTCGGCCGCGGAAGACGATGGAGAAAGAGGGCGGAGGAAGGAGAAGAGGCAACGGAGGAAAAAGTTTTGGAGAAGACTCTGTTGCATCGATGGCTCTCCCTCCAGAGATGCAGATAAACCTAAAGTGGAGGAGATAGTTCAGGTCCAGGCGGCGGAGGCAGAGCCTTCCAGAGAGATTTCTGATGGTAAATCAGGTCCCTAAATCCGTAACAAATAAATAACATCTGATTCCAAATCTTTCACATGCAATATAAATCTATATTGTTAGTTTATGTATTTCATAGCCTAGATGCACGCATAATTACGTTGCTCCACATCTTTCTGTTCATAATCAAATGGGTCCAGTGTTAAAGTGCCTTTTGAGATCTGTCTGCTGGTTTCCATCACACTAGTTTTTGTTTCAATATCGTAAACGTTTATTAAACATATAAAAAAATCTAAACACGTTTCAATTTGCTTTCTCGACTTTAGATCCAATTTCTCTCCAAGACATTACATTTACCATCGAGAGTCATGAACCAAAATATTTTGAATGGGTCGATGGATTCCCGTCATCTCTGGGACAGATAAACACAGAGACTTCGGATTGCTTGTCAGAAGAGATTGTGGTTCCCACAGACCAAGCCGACACAAATGAGGAGCCAGTCAAAGAGGGTGAGATTTTATAACAATTTAGGTTCACAGAGTTTATTTTAATATTGAAAAAGTGTCAGAGCTTGAAATTTAACCTTTCTTTCTTTTACAGACATCTTATCCAAGTACAAGATGGGGTATAAACTGGGGCAAGGAGGATATGGTAGCATCTACACAGCACTCCGCTTAGCAGACAACCTTCCCGTATGTTACATGTACTAAACTAATGACCCTTTTGTATAGAAAATAAAACTTTGAGATCATTTATTGAGATGTGTTACATGGAACATTGCAATATACCAAATCTATAATTTGTTCTTCAGGTCGCTGTGAAGATTGCTCAGAAATCGAAATCCATGGAATACATCAACATTGTAAGTATAGACACTCTATCTCCTTTCAACCTTTAATCTCTCATTTAATTAAACAACTTTGAAATTAAACTGATCTTGATCGAATCTTGCTTTCAGCCGGATCATCCCACACCTGTTCCCCTGGAGATCGGACTGACTTTTCTAGCGAATAAGGGTCCCAGTTCGCCACAAATCATCCAGCTGCTGGATTGGCAGGACAATGTCGACAAATATATTATGGTTCTGCAGCGCCCTGTTCCATGCATGGACCTCTTGTCCTACATCTCGTTCCAAAGGTCCATCATGGATGAAGATAAGGCTCGACGTCTGATGGAACAGGTGGTTGATGCTTCTATCACCTGCTGCAACAGAGGGGTCCTGCATAGGGACATTAAATTGGAAAATATTTTAGTGAATACAGACACCTTGGAGGTCACACTGATAGACTTTGGTTGTGGTGCTCTGCTTCATGACATGCCGTATGACAGCTATAGTGGTATGTTCTCTACCTGATGATGTCGTATGATGATGAATGGTATTAATTTAATTAAAAAAACACATCTTTTTTCACTAGGCACTCGAAATTACTGCCCACCTGAGTATTTATCCAAGGGGAAATACTACGGCAGATCTGGGACTGTGTACTCGTTGGGGGTTCTTCTTTTCTTCTTGGTGTGCGAATACTTCCCAGATAAAAGTGACAAGAAAAAAATCAAGAAGAGGAAGTGGATTGACCAACGCTTATCCAAGGGTGAGTTCCACATAAAAAAACTAATTGAAACATTGAGGAATATTTTGCGTGTGATTCTAAAAGTCCGATGTTTATCACACAGAATGCTGTCACTTGTTGAATTCCTGTCTCCATCCAAACCCCATGAAAAGGATTCCCCTCGATGAGCTCCTTCTCCACGACTGGTTTCAGGTACCACAAAACAACCAGAGTTATTAGTAATATTCAAACATTTTGTGCTTTTGGGTTTCTGACTTTGCTTTTTTGTCATTTAACTCATGAAATTAGTTGCGGAGAGAGGAATCCCCTGAGCTCGATGTGGATGAAGGGGACATGTCACAAGCTTCTACAAGAACTATCAAAGTGTAATCCTAAAACTATTAAATGAATGCATATATAAATAAAAATCTGCTTAAAGCACTGAATATTGTCATGCCAACTTTATTTAACAATCATGTGATCGACATTTTTTCTGTTTAGATCCCCACAATCAAAACTGGTTGAACAGAAAGTATTACATACTTTTACGGTTACTAATTTTTGAATGATTGGTTTTAGCACTTTCCCACAACTAACAGGAGATTCACCCCAAGAAGTCTCTGAAGATCCCCGGAAAGGTCACTAGATGTGTTGCTAGTTGCTAGATTTGGGGGGAAAAAAAGAGTCACTAAGGGGTCTGCAACACTACAGCACAATTAAAATTGCGAATGTTATAGTGATTAATTTTGGTGGTACTACTAACAAATCAAATGTAATGCAGAGGTCCCTGGAAATGTGAAATAACATTTAACTTAAGGGCTGAGCATCAATGTGGTACAGAGGATAGACTTGTTGACTCCTGTTTTCTTCCACTAAAACATCATAATTTTTACTATTCAAGGATATAAGTGAACACCTTTGGAATCATTCATCATGTGTAAAATAAATAAACCCTTAGCATTTTTTCAATAAGTTATAGCACATAGTCACCTGAAAGGGCTTTCAGCAGTCACACTTCAGTTCCATTCATCCTAAACCATTTTCATTGGGTTTAAGCAAGGTAGCCTTGTAGAATACGTCATCTCCATCACTCTACTTCATGGTAAAATAGACCTTGTACAGCCAAGAAGTGCATTTATGGTCAGTGTCCTGCTGATAAAAATGACAGTCCAACCAAATACAAACTGGATGGGATGGCATGTCGTGTCTGCAATAGTGCTGCAATAATGTTTGTTCTTCTGGATGATTCACAGGAGCTCTGTCAGAATGACCATTAAGTTCTTTGTCATCTTCTTAACTGAGGTCCTTCTACCATGGTCACTCGGTTTAGACGGGTGCTCAGCTCTTGGAAGAGTCCAGGAGGTTCCTAACTTCTGACATTAAAGAGTATTGGAGACCTCTGTGTTCGTTCAGATCTTTGAAGTAGATATTTATTTTTTTCCTTCGCTAGATTTGTGCATTAACATCCAGTCCTGGAGCAATATGGACAATTTTTTTTGTCTTCCAGCTTGGTTTGTACTCTGTATCACAAGAGTCCCCTATGCTACAGGTGGTGCTGAAGAAAAGTGCATCGAAGAATTAAAAGTTTCTTCTTTACAACTTATTTCCAAGAGTTGATGGCAGATCAGTGTTAGACTGTACAGAAAGGAAAATCTACGTAAGAACTGGCACTGTCAAGTGGATAGGGACAGGAAAGGGCGGCAATGTAGGACACTCACCAGGATGAAAAGGCTAGTCATCTTAAGGGAATTCATCCAAAAACACTTGCTTTTGTCTTCCAGCTTGGTTTGTACTCTGTACCGCAAGAGTTCCCTATGCTACAGGTGGTGCTGAAAAACAGTACATGGATGGACTTTACCCTCATAATTAGATCATAATGAGCATGACCAGATATCTCAGAAGCATTCGTCTCAACATTAAATTGGTTACAGGGACAAGGTGATTAGCGGTGGTAAACAAAGTATGAGATTAGAAAAACCTGTGAACTTGTGTCTGTGATGCCACGATATAACTAGACTATGCAGAGGTGTCGGTGTGCTGACACCTGTCCGAACAAATTTCAGATTCACAAGTCAATAATCACTGTAACAGTGCAAGTGTCATTGAGGCCAAACAATGACAGACTGTATCTTAGACTGACCCATCTGAACCCATAAGAAAAGATAGTGAGCCATAAAAAAGGACAGATTGGGAATGAAAGACATGCACATTTTTCAGTTTTTTACAAACAATCTCTGAAGGACATGAAGAACTTGAAGTACATGTGGAAAAATGAGAATGTCAGTACATGAAACCATTCAGCAAATCACATAAGATGTTATTGGCTAATGCCCAGAGAACCACCGGAGAGATTACAAGATGGGATAGGAGTGTAGTAGCTAGCCTTTAAATCACTGCGATGGAAATTGGAGTGAGCACTTTTCATGCGTTAGTGAGTCTTTGGATGATTATAAGCTTCTTTCTAAATAAGAATTTGTTTATGCTCAGCTTATTTATTTCTTATTGGCAGATTGTAAAAAGTCTTTAGATTACAAACCTTTTTTCAATATAACATAAACATATCTGCAAAACGCATGGTGCCCCAGTGGGTAGCATTGTGGCCTTTTGTTAAGAAGGTCGCTAGGTTGAGGCCTAGCGGTGACCTTCCCTAAGAGGAGTTTGCATGTTCTCACTGTGCTTGTGTGAGTTTACCCCCACAAGACCAAAGACATGTGTCAGGTTAATTAAATGATCTAAATTCAACATTTCATTGTTGCCATGTGATAAACTGCCAACCTGTCAAGGGTGGACCCCACCTTCCACCTGAAGTACATTGGAGTGGAAAAGAAGAAACAGAGAAAAAAAATTAAGGAATGTAGCGAATGAAAAATTCTTGTGACATGGTTAAAAAAATGCAAACATCCCCAACTCCATTCCAACGGTATTCCAATATGTTATCTTCAAACAACCAGCCACCACACAAACAGGATTTTGAAAGCTGTCTTCCAATTCTTCCAAAATGCACACTATGTGAAAGGTGTCATGTAGTCTTGCTAAAGAAGACTCTAGTTTTTTGCAGTTAATTAAAGGCAGAATTCATGAGTGGAAGTGGGCTGCAATTCTTTACTGTAATCTTGTTTAACTTGCTACAATGACTCTTACTTTTGAAATTCCATAATTGGAGAACTTTAATAAACCATTGTGTCTGTTTCTGTATCCTCTCATTATCCGTGACAGCACCAATTTAAAAATGTTTTTATGTCTACTGAAAAGTGAACAATTCTTTGGGACAGCCTGCACCCTGCCTCAAATGTCCAATCAAAGTATTAGGGTTTTACTTGAAGTCCATGTTTAAAGTGTCCCTTGATGAGAGACAGTTGGAAGGTGCTGCCGTATCCTAAACCTTTACATGACATTATTCACAAGGTAGTCCTGACTGTATCAAAGGTGTAAGGGGCATGTGTTCAGATGAGGCTAAGTATATCCAGCCTTAGAAATGTGGTACTTCAAACAAATCTAAGTCTATAGTTGTATATGTTCTAGGAGTTCAGCCTAATTTGGATTCTGCACTCACTGACCTCCTCCATTAGCCGCCATCTAAGACACCTCTCCTTTTCGGCCACCCTTCTTCTGTACAGGCATCAGTTTCTGTGCCCTCATTTTCTACAGAGACACATAAGTAACGTTTCTTGTCTTGCCAATTATCCAGCATGTCAACCATGTGCTTTGAGCTAAGAAATGCAAATAGAGTCTAGCTTCCGGAGATGGTGACATTTCCCCTCTTATTGTATTAAGTAATCTTCTACCACTTAGGCAATTCAGTCATGTACGGTCTGATACCACCCCAGACGTGCATAGATTACTCTGCCTTTGGTGAACTCCTCATTCACTGAAGGTCGAAGCACAATATAAATGCAAAACAACCTTCAGACTCCGTTGTTTTTAAGGTTTTACTTACTGTAATTAATCTGCATAGCCTGTTCATAAAAGTAAACGCAGCAGTGTCCATAGTAATAATGCTCCATGTTTTGCAGGTTGTTTAACATCAGAATAATAACTTAAAGTTAAATGAAATCATTTTTTTGGGGAATAGATGTCACACAAATGGAAAATAACCTACATTCTTCTGGAACAATATGGCAGGTCACCTGTTACTTTTTATTATTTCAGTCGCAAGTTCACTATCAGGGCCTACTCTGTAGTAGGTGCACGAAGTGGTGAGTACAAACATTAGCAAGTTGTCCGGGCCCCCTATTATACCCCCCCTGCCCCCACGCCCCAGTGAAGAGATCTGGGGAGGAAGTAGGGTGAAAGCTCAGACATTGTCAACTGGGGACCAGGTAAGGCTCGCATAAATACTACCTTGCCTTAATAAATAGATGGGTAGCAGTTGCATTTCCCCGAAAATTCATTACACAAATGTCGCTTAAAAATGAAATAAACGTACAAATTCATCAATCAATTAACTTCTCTCACATTGATAAAGAATGGCATTAAGTTGTTAGTCACAGTCATCAAATTATACCAAAAGTGTGTCAAAGAAATGAACTGCAAACCTCATTAAGTCTTCTACAAGTAGGCATAACAAGACTGTTGAGGGCACACAGGCTATTTAAGATCTCAGAAAGCATTCCAAGTCTTTTTTGGCTTCTTTCCTCGGTAGTAGATATCAATCAATGTATGCATTATTCTCAAATAACACACAGCACATGGAATAAGTTCATTAATCATTTACACCAAGCATCTATCAGGTGCTTTCAGATGCTAATGACTATGCAAAATATCCAAAGATAGGACATAAAACAAACGGCTCTATTTAACATAGAAGAAGACATGTACAAGTTTTCAAGAAACTTCTGAATGAAAAGGAATTGCCACATTAAAGCACACCAGTTTATTGTAAGTGACACTTGTATTTCAGGGGGAGTTAGTAGGGTATGGCACCCGTGTTGGCATTAATCTTGTGAAGTCATGCCTATATCATCCAATACCAACCTCACTTCCTCTAACTACCTCCAACCCTTCCACCACAATGCCTCACTTGAGGCGGTATAACCCAGATGCATGGTGCTGCACAGCTAGCCTTGTATGTTTGTATCTGAGATGTTGATTTTGCGAACAAATCTTTCAATTTAACCGGATCAAAAGTGAAGAGGAGGTTCACTTTTTTGATCACCAGCCAGTCAGAATTTCCATTAACCAAATTTTTACGTGGTGAAAATAAGAGTTTATGAGTGCCACTGAAAAAAATGTGATTATTTTTGTAACAGTGCATTAAAAATGAACAGAAAGTGCAGTACAGTTATGAACTTAAGTATACATGCAAGCTAAACTTTTTCCAGCCGTGTACTTCTTTAGACACCGAGCCTCAATTGCAAATATCCCCTACTACCAATAATTTTTATACAAGTGACTACAAACATATTATATAAAATGACAAAAAAAACTGAACAGTTGATTATTTTTCATTAACAAAAATGTACTATATATAATGATTTTGTCAAGCATCTTGTTCTCCTTTATAAGTGAAACGATCTCTGCTTAATGTGATGGTTTTTTTTGGCAGAGACAGAAATCTGTGCTTTTATTTGTTTCACTCGTTTCTTTTTCATATAAATAAATAGTAAAGGAAAACAAATATGTTGTAATAACTTTAAATGAAAAGTAAAAATTGTCACAGTCTGTGTTTCTCTCGTTCTATAGTCGCTATTAAATCTATAGTTGCTGATAATTCTTTGTCTCTGCTCTGTTGCACTTAAAGCATGCGCTCAGATTGTGAGCTTATTCAGACAGGTGAGTCGCCTCGCTCTGACCCGAAAAAATGAATCAAAAATGTCGGAATGCTTGTCGTTTCTTGTTCGTTTCTTTTTCCAGCACAGTAACGGTTTTTAGTCACGGGCCCTTTTTCCTCTTCTCACCTCTTCCGGATCCTGAAGTCTGTCCTTCTAACCACTGCAGCTTTTTGATTTTTGTTTTTTTCGTTGTCCAGCTCAGCCCTCTTTGCTCATCTGATATTTCCTGTTTCTTGTTTGTATTTTCGTGCTCTTCTTGTCGTCGTTGATTGGACCTGCAAACCAAAGCGTACGGCGTCTGCGCGCTGCTACCAATAAGTATCTGAAATGTCACCTGACACCTGTAGTGTGGTGTTCTTGTGAAATGTAAGACAGAGGGGACAAACGACCCAGAGCATCACGTGATTTGCATGATTGGTTCATGCATCGTCGGCCAGCGGGTACGTTTTTATCAAAACTAAAATGATTTTAACCCGCATTTGGCGGGTTGGTGGGTGTTAATTTAGAAACCTGATTACCAGTACACTGAACGAGAAGCGGTTTCTATCAGTTGTGTCTGATTTTACAGTCGATGAGCAGATACTGGGCGCCAATTACTGCTGAAATGATTGATTGTTCAAGAACGAACAAACGAGTAAAAAAGATTTACATACTGAAACACAAGCCCACATAAACTAATTAACACATAACAACTTGTGAAATTACAGAAAAGTGAATTTATTTGTGCGACACCATATTTGTTTCAAAATGTAATTCACTGACTTGCTTCATACCCTTTATTTTCTCACTTCCTGTCCTTACATCTTTCCTTTGTTATTCCAATACTCTGATATATCTTGTGCTTTTATTCCAGACAGAATGAATCTGGTCTGAATGTAATTCATAATCCTTGCAGCAGACCATTCATATTACGTCTTTTCATTGAGCCACATTTTCTGTATTCTAATCAGATATCATTCTGTCATTATAACAGCTAATTAAATTCACATTCTTTTCCATTATCTATTCATTACTCAAGTGGTGCTCATTCATGCTTCTGATCATTCACTGGAATAAATGAATTTCAACATTCCGTTAGACTTGGAATCTGAAATAGGAGGTTGTCTGCAACCTTTAATAGAGCTCAGCTTGTCACAGTGGACACAGCTATTTATATTTATTTACACAACATACAAATTATACAGAATACCATCTTCCCTTTAAAGGAGCGGTAGTAATTATTAATGAGCTCTATGTCTGTTGAGTCATCTTGGGAAGTAGCCAGGATTCCAGGAACTCAAAGACCCGATGATGATGATGATGATGATGATGATGATGATGATGATGATGATGATGATGATGATGATGATGATGATGAGGGAAACAGAGGTGTGTTGTTACAGAGGAGTTGCGATGGAATGTAGCAGGAGTGTTGTTGAGGAACATAGAAGAGACACTTTGCAGAAGAGGAGAACCAAGAAGGCTGGAAGCATTCTAGAGAGTCAGGGCATGTGAACTGTAGATCGGACAGCTTAGGGGGAGCATGAATCAGCCTTTTAACATAATTAGCAGGATTGAAGGAGCTGATTAGCTGATTGTCTGCAGGTGTGTTTGATGAAGTGGGTATCTTCTGGGGCTACTGGTTTCTGATGAGGAATAATACAGTTTCTCTTTTTCTGGGGTCAGGTGCTGATTGCTTCTGGAAAGTGCTGGTAGCAATGCTGAGCTGCTTTGTTGAGGGAACAATCATTGCAGGTGATTAAAAGATTCCACCATTACATAGACTTAATTACATTTAGGTGTCCCAACTCTCTTTTGAACAATCGGAAAGGCTAAGATGAAGCTCTCCATTTCTGGGGAAGGCTTTATCTACACTACAAAACAAAAAGCTAAAATGACCACATGGAAAATCAAAGATACACACAAACTTGTAGATGGCACTTATGTTACAATTTTTAAAAACTAGCAGTAGTGATGCAGTTGCCAGTCCTTCAAAACCATTTGGCTTATGTATACTGCTTCGTAGGGGTGTCCCTATATTTGCAGCCCATTCTCAAGCCCTCAATTTAAAAGGATGGTAGGCTTAGCTGAAGGAGAAAGGCTTTGCCTACTACTAGTTCCATTAGTCAAGATTGCTCTTACTGTCTGTGGTCTGGATGATAACAGGTTGTGTTAAAAGTTAAAACTAACACTTGCTAACTTGGAATGATCTGATTGGATTGATCAAAAACTATTTGCATATTTGCCTAGCCACAGAGTCTATTGGTAAGGGGCAACAAAGGGGGGAGGGGGGCAGGAAAAAGAAAAAAACTGAATAAATTTTAAAAACATGCCTCTACACTTGGAAGAAATTTCCATTAAATTTTTTATGGACTTTAAAGTTCCTCTTCAGTGATAAGGGCTTGATCTAATGAGCTGGCATCTGTAGTGCCACTTCCCTGGCTACACTGATCAACTCCATGCATGCACCACATTACATATTCTAAAACTAATTATGATGAGCAGTATGCAGATTAGAGACAGCTCCAGTTACCCCTTTCTTGGTTTCTATAATATAATCCCTTTCTCTGTTTATGGTGGATGAAAATGTAGCATTTTGAAAGTTTCCTCATGCTCCTTGCTTTTTCTTGTGTATTTTTTTGGTCTGTATAGCTTGGCCTCTAAAATGTAAGTGTTGTTTCATTGTGAGTAAAGCTCTAGGCTGCTGGACACAATGGCTGCATCGTATGCAATTTGTGAGGAAATATCTAGCGGTGAATAAAGAATAAAGGGGCTATGGAAATACATAAAACGCTGACTGTAGTCATTTTAAATGATTTTAAGAGGTTTGTAGAAAGTAGCTTGTCCTAGTTGCATATTATTAACTCCATATTTGGGTGTTTCAGAGCCTTTACACCTTGCGAAAGCTTTCTAGCATCACTGATATGAGAGCGAATCTAAATTTTCTAAATACCATTATGAAATCACCATTTAAGAAGTCTATCCCTCTGATATTACTAGCATAGTTCTAACGGTTATGGGATTTATTTCGACCAAAGTTTGGCTCCTCAGAGGCATGTCCCCAGGACTACTACATCTAAGCCCAATCCTGACAACGGAAGCAATTTTTTTCCAAGTTTTCCAGCTATGCACCTAAAGAGTGCACTACAAATGAGTAAAGTCGGAGCCGCAAACTTGCATTTGGTATTGATTTTTTTTCCGTTTAAAGGCTATCAACTTTCCCACAATCCCTCCTCAGGAAGCGCTTTCCGAGATAATGCTCACGACAAACCAATTCCTACACACCATTACTCTCTTTTTCAGTGCATCTGAGCAAACAACTAACCGTACATTGCAAACAATGCTGTACTGAAGGGTTGTTTTTTTAAACATGTTTCAGGAGAAGACAATCTGGACGTAACACCCACGTGAATTATCCTATTTCCCCTATGTCCTGATAACTTGGTTAAATACTTCTCTAATTTGAGTCAGTCCGAACCTGCATTGCCCACCTTCCAACCTTCCCCCCTCTACATGGTGGGTTAACTCGAATGCATCCAAACAGTTCATACCTTAATCACAGGCTTGCGAGCAATAGATAAGGAAGATAGCAAACTACTGAAACTAAATCATATGATTTTCTATTAATAAACATTGTTAACTTTGCTTTGTTACATTTTTTCTGATCACATTTGTCATGAAGTAAAAAAGGACAATAATGTTGTAATTTGGGTCTGCACATCTGTATGATTTTGGCGCAGCTCAGTTCTGTATTTATGACCATCCATCTATTCATTGTCGTTCCTGCTTAATCCGTTTTGAGGTCCTGGGTGTCTGTTGGTGCCCGTCCCCTGTGGGAAGCGGGGGTACACCTTGGACAGCTGGCCAGTCCATCGCAGTCTGTATTTATGTGTGTTCTGTTATTGAAAATACATTATCCTTCCAATATTCGAGAGGCAGGATTGTAATGAACAGAAGAGAAAGGTTTATTTATACATTGATAGGATGGTACAGAAAAGCATCTATTCACCTCAAACACCCGAGGGCTGCATGGAATTCATTGTGTCTGTTGCTGTCTGTGATGTGCTCAGCTAACCTTTGATCAGTCGTGAGAGAGAGACCGGGAAGCAGACAGTCACGTTTTAAATACCCGCTATCACACAGGAAGCACGTCACCTCATGAGTCACAGTGACGCTCTAGCACGTCATATTTTTTAACATAACTAGCTTAACATTATTTAATATTATAATTGATATTAAGATTACAATTTCTCTCACAGGTCCTTCTGCCTGAAAAGCATCTGTTTGCTAAATTCAAGACTAGCTGATGGTGGATTTCGCATCTGTAGCTGCATTTACATAAATATATTCTGTTTCATCTACAATCAGTAATCCTGAGAGGAAGCAGTGAGAGCCAGCAGTAATCCTTTGGCTTCAGTAGATGTCAGGAATTAGGCTTCTGTATGACCACAGCGCTGCAAAATGTGAGTGTGTGTTTGTGTGAGGGTGGGTTTTTTATTTAATCAGATGCATAATGATACTTTAACAAGTATTGGGACTGTCGTAAAGTGAGAACCAAGGGTCGTAGGACCGGATTGAGGCCAAGGACGAGGAGAGTTTTGAACACTGTATTTGTTGTGCCACCAGTGGATACAGGAACAATCAAACAAATAACAAACATAAATACAAATAAACACTGAAGCTACAAACAAAAAGATAAATGCACTTGGGCAAAACCTTATCGCTAAACTGGGGTCAGCTAAGTCTTACTAGACGAGTTCAGCAGGAAAAAAACTCGGTCCTTGCTCTCAGCAGAACTTCAAGGCAGCATAACCTGCAATGGGTTCAAGCCACTGTTCAACAGGAGCTCTCAAGTGTCCTCCCGCTTGCCTGACCGCCTTCAGGAATGATTGTTTGTGAGTGCTCTCGAGCTCAGGTAGGAAGAATCCAAAAGCCGGTAAGTATAAATCAAACAAACAACTCGAATAAAGTATATAAACGCTCAACCTAACTGCTTACAAATCATTACGGAATATTTAACGAACTCTCTTAATTCAAATACAAATGAAATCATTCTATTAAATCCCTTTTTGTCCCAGTTTACAGGTCCAACCATCTTGACGTACCCTGCTGAAACTGCAAATGGTTCAACCCAATCAAGGGAGCACAAACACACACCTGTTCTCAATGAAGTCATTTAAACCAAGTCTCTAGCTCAGGGGTTCTCATTACGTGGTGATCGCGGAGGTGCTACCGGTCGATCGCGGCGTGAAATTGAAACAATATCAGACGACCATCCATCCCGTCATAGTTCAGTAAAGTTAGCTGCAGATTCACGGATTCGGTTTTCTCTGCTCAATAGCTCGAGACCAGAATGTTATTAGTAAACAAATAATACCTATTTTTAATCTGTGTTATGTAGCGGACAAACTACAAAACAAGTTTCCCTCGGCATTAGCAAAAACACATTACCGTGACGTCTATGAGCAACTCGCTGACATGGAATCGCTTAGGGACCGTCTGCAAATTACCAGATCCAAAATATGTTTTACCCAGAATATGCTTCATAACTTCATTCTAAATTGCTCTATTACAACCAAAATCAAGCAACACGCCACTCCTCACCTGCATATTATCCTGCACGACTCAGTTTCAATAAATATTGAAAAATTTATTAGAGCATCATTTTTATTCTTGATTATTTGGATCAAAGCTCAATTGCTTCCATAAAAATCACTCTATTACCATCAATTCAGGTCACACACAACTGTTCTAATGATTAAATTCAGTGCAAGTTATCAAGTTAAACTCAGGTTATTACAAAAAAATGTAAATAGTTAATTATTATGTGTGATTTGTCAATTCTCAATAAAGTTGAAAATAATTGTTTGTTGATTGATGTTTTACATTTTTGTAGCGGGTCGATCACTTTGACTTGGTCATTTTAAAAGTAGCTCACTAGCTGAAAAAGTGTGAGCACCCCTGATGTAGCTTCTCTTAATTGAAGTTTACTCTTTAATTTATCTTCAAAACAGACAGATAAAATAGTGATCCATCACAGGGACCATCATCCATCACAGGGACCTACCCAGTGTGCCACCAGTGAATCTTATCACCCCTCCCACAACCAACCCAACCAGAGAACATTAATATTCAAGCTAACCCACCTTTCAACCCTTCACCACACTCTTGGGGTCAAGTCACCGATATTAATCCATTTCCAGACAGCTTGCATTTGTTTACTCAGCAGTTATGCTCATGGTTCTCATAATATTCATATGATGAGCTCATGTTCATTCAACAATTCATTTTGAGAATAACAGAACGTTCCTGCATTTTAACCACAGGTCAAATAAAGAATTTGATTGTAACTCATGAGAGAGAAACCTCTCTATACCCCAGTGAACAATCCAGCATGACCAGCTCAAGCTGTGTTTTAGAACATGCTTTTTAACAAGCTTAAAAACCAGCTACTCTGCTTCAAAACACACAAAACAAAAATCTGCATGCTACAAGAACCAAGAAAGACATAAAACAATATATCTGATAAGCCAACTGGCATATGTATTGAACAAAAAAAAAACACACAGATTGAAGACAAAAGAAAAACAAAACAGAAATAAAGAAAAGGCCCAACTCAGATGTTTCTGTGGTCTTCTATTAATGATGGTGATGTCCAAAAACAGCAGTATGAGTAACAACCAGAGACCAGCTATAATAATGGCTTTCACTTTTTAGATTTTTCAGTGCTCTTAACTTGCAAGTTTGAAGATCTATGAACCATTCAGCCCCTGAACCCAATATTCTACAAAAAAAAGATGTATTTGAGCAGAACTCAATCTCTCTCCTTCACAGGACTTCTGTGAAATGTAGTCATGCAAGTAGACATTTCATGTATATACAACAGATGAAGCCCAAAGGATATTTTTGAGTCATTGGGCGTTTTATCGGCCATATGTTGCAAACTTTAGTTACCGTTAAATCTCACTCTCAGACTTCAATACTCAGGTTAAATGAGGTCAGTGTTCTCAGAATGAGTGTGGAGCAAAAAAAAAACTGATTAGAACGGACTCATATGTCCGGACAAAACCCTGACAAATGCACATTGAAGTGATTTTCCACTATGAGGATGATGCATCATTGTTCCTTCATTGCATTACATGACTTAAAGCTTATTCTTGGGTTTCATATTGAGATGCATCAAGATCATTTTCTAAGTTTTCTCACCACAAAATGTATTGCCCTTGTTGGACTTTTCAAACTACCATAGAAGCATTAACGAAATATATATATATTTATATATATGGAGTCAAATAAGTATACTTGTTTAACAATACTTGTATAAATTATTCAGTACATGGAATTTTGATATTATATATTTTGTGGGTGTTTGAAATTGTTATCTGTAATTCTCCAGCATTTCAATTTGAGAAGCTCATGCTGTCGTTTGGATTTATGTTCTGTTAAAGGGTCCATTGACTTACTCATTTGTTGAGTTGAGGGCGCCGTGTGGACCATACCCTCACCTCCAGTACTTCTTGTTCCCCTTTATGCTAAAGCTCTTTCTTAATGACTGTATGTTTGGGGAATACAGGCACTCATTTTTGTACCCCTCTCCTTTGAAATCTTTGTCTAGGAATGACCTTGTTGTTGCAGTATAACTACACAGCGTCTTGTTGATGAGCTAAATCTTGCCATTACAAAATCTGCCTTTCTCAACCTCATCTTGGTAGCAGACCTTGGCTGTTACACTGGTGATCATTAGAACCTACTTGGTATAATTGGTTGATCATACACCTGAAGGCAAAAGGTTGTAACACCAATTACTGATTCGATTTAAATTATTTCTGGTTTGCTAACCTTGTATTTTGTACATAATCAATAAATAAATAAATGTCAAATTACTATCAAAGCTTAACACTTGCACAGTACCACTGATATAACAAAAGAAGAGTATTTTCAGACTGATGAACAAATTACTTATGAGCAGCACCATCTGCAGCAATCTCCCACATTCCGTCAAGAAACCAGCATAGGAGTGACTGAAACTGCAAATGCAGGTGGCTTTGGTTCCAAATCAAGAAGCATTTGCATGACTGCAGCTCCTGTTTATTCCTAGGTAAAAAAAAGGAGCGAACCAGAAATATTTAATTCATTTAGACCCCACTGCTCACTTGACCATCGCTGCAGTTGATGTTACAGAGCTGATGAAACTGTGGCTTGAGTTTGAAAAACTGGAGAGTTGGTGAAATACCACAGATCGTTTATTTAAATCTATGAGTATATGTCTTTATGCTGTGTCTCATAGGCAGCATGTTTCGGCGGAGAAGTGTTTTTTGTGAATTACGCTCAAAAAAACATAATAAGTGCATTTCAATGAGATATCTCACCAGATTGTAGAAATGACTTTTGCTCCCATGGTTTTGCGTGGGCAATGTAAAAGACAGCTGGTGCTCTTGGGGAATGACTCATTTGAGTCAGTCAATACTGCTGCAATTGGAAAATCAAATAACTAAGAGAAAATATAAGGTATTGGTTCGATACCGGTCCCCCATATTCAAGAGTCAATTGATGAACATACTGTTGTACTCATGGGGCGATTTCTGCTTTGACGTCTTTTCGGAGTTTACCAAACCAGACCCAAAACGTGCTTAATATCCAACTATTAAAATCTGGGTTGTTGTTGCTCGTTGGCAGCCAATTTGAACTTTAAACATTAGGCCTGTCCTTGCTCCTTCACTGCTGCTTTTTCAAATGGGAGGCATATGGGCCCAGGCCCCTATACTCAGCCTGGGACCTCTGGGATAGCTTGCTTTTTACACATGCTATACTGCCAAACCTGCTTAGGTAGGCTTCCAGATCCTGTGAACCCACTTTGTGATTGATTGCCCTCTAAAAGGAGTGAGATGTCCAGGTCTGAATGAGCTGTCGGTGAAGATGGTTACGTGCCCCCACCACCTCCCAAAAGGTTGCCTGCTCACTCGCGACCTACACCTCGTTCTTCTTCAATGCCTGACCAGATAGTCAATGAGCACTGGTAGGGTTTCTACACCACCCCATGTGCGGCTTTCTGAGTCACTCCACAGCTTCTCCCTGGTCCCGTCCAGGTTTTGAGGTGGCAGTGGCCTGTCACTTGTGGCCTTGTGGAGTCTGAAGCGAAGACTAGGTTGCTGTTTTTTCTGCTATTGTGGTTTAATAGCTATTGTCCATTTTGATCACCCCACAGAGGCGCTTGTGTTTGTGCACACGAAGTGCTCAATAATAATTTTCAAAATGTCATGAATACACTACCACCTGTTGGTTTGGTAGAGTCATTACAGCGTTTCAGGGATGTTTGAATCCAAAGGGATGCTTTTTTTACGTAAAAAAAAAAAACTTTTTCACAAGTTTTTTTCACGTGTGAAAACTGGTGAGAGGGTCTGGAGTTCAGGGATGTGACCAAGTGGACAAATAAGGGACGGATCAGGGAAGGGTTGTGGCTTGAATATCTAGGGAAAGTATGGAGTCTGACACGTTTCTCGTTTTTTTATGCTAGAATGGAGTTTAGGTCCTTCTGAGTTGCTACGAGTTGCTTTAAGAACATGCTAATACTTAACTCCCTCTAGAGATGTTTTTACTTAAGTCATCACTCAGCAGGATAAACCCTAAATAGAGGGTTACACTTGAACATATATCTCCTTCCACTAGACAGATCAATGGAATCGATCCAGTGGCTAGCACTTTATAGTCTGAGACTAGCTGAATGTGGAGTTGTATTACAGAATGTACTGCACTTCAGACAAGACAATATTATTCACACATCCCATCCAGAGAGAGGCAGTGTGGAAGCTTTCCTGTTAAGTTGCATCCCGTGTGCTAGTGTATTCTTCTGCAAGGGTAAAAACTGCAAAGTCAGTATGTAAAGTCAGTATGGAAGTGACTGAAACTGTAGTCTATTGATTGGCTACTAGAGGCAGACTCCCAAAATAGTTCCCATGAAAACCTTGGTCTAGCCTGGTCACACTTACTGCAACAACTTGCTTTTCATTCATAATCTTTAACAAAGCAATTACCAAGCGTCATATTTTTAGTTAAACTGTCCAGAGTGATCACATGACTCAGTACTGGTCATCCTACTTGTGTTTTTTTAGTGGTCGTAAAACTTGATTTGAATAAATTTAAATTAAATAAAGCATTACAAAATTAAATGCACCCACTATTGGTCTCTGTGGTGGGAGAAGTACCGGTACATTATTTACAATTATATTATTTACAATATTTTGTGCTGTTAGCAATGCAGTTTTAACTACAGAAAACTGAACAGTTTCTATAGTAAAAATGATTTGTCTTCCTCATTTAATGTCCCTGTAAATCCTGCTTCCAGGGATCACACTCAAGTTCAATTCTTTTTAGGTGTATAATCATTAGAATAACTTTTCTTTCAGCACTTTTATCCTTATTAAACACAGCCATTTTATGGCTTGTTTTGCAACTCTGCCTGGCTCATTCTCTTTACCATGCTATTATAAAGAGCAAAAATATAGCTCTATTATTAGCTCTATAATAAAAGTATATTACTGCAGTCAGTATTAATATGCAGTCACCAAGTATTTTGCAGGTGTCTGGTTCAAGTCCCATCACAGCTGTGGTCAGAAGATAACATTTAAAAAATCTGACTTGTACAAAGCATCTTCAACTCAGATACTCAGCTTTTCTGACTTTTACAATCAGAATTCCTTTAAGGAATCCCTTACAAATTTACAGGATGCACTGAAAAGTGTCGGATTCTGCACCAATCAGACTCTTCATTGCAAAAGAGATAAATGGCCTGCTCATAAACTAGATAATTACAATACAATAAGCTCGCAGGTTTATCAAGAGAGAGATCATTTTAATAGGAAGTATTGATGAATGTTGCATGTGATTGGCACACAGGATATTAAACCTTGTAATAGATGTTCATTATGTAGACCTGGAGAAGATTAAACATTCAAAAGTTATGAATAGCACAAACAAGATGTGAGTGATGATGTAAGTCATGTCTTTTCAAACATGAGGAAAAAACTTAACTTGTATTAGTTGGAAACTCAGAATCGAAGACCAGGAGATTTTGGGGTAACAGAACAAGTTTAATGTTCAGAGCTGCAGTCATCCAAAATCCTTCAACACAGCACAACTAAAACATTCTTTCCTTGTATCTTAAACACTGGAAGCCTTTGGGGGCTGCCCACAAAAGGAGCTGTCTGTTCAAAGCATGATCTGATAATAGAAGATTGTAAATCAAATAACACCTACCTAATTCCACCAGCCCCCAACAAGGACAACCTACATTGGCTGGTATTATGTAAAAAGAGTTTGTCTATCTTAATAAGCAATCCTCTGTAAATCACAATCATTAAGTGATGAATCTTAAATACCAAAATACAAAGTTAAACACAGCTTTTGGCTGTTGTTAAATAGTTGTAGGAAAGGCAATGCTTACAAAGGATGTTAAATTTGTAATCCTACATCAGCAACGTATTGTTTGATTTGATGTATGCTTCATCTTATAATGATGCACGAGGTTGGTAAGTTTTGTGTTCGGACAGTAAATATTTATTCAAAACAAAATATTTAAACCAGTAACAGTTGTTATAATTAGCTGGATATTTGCGTGGGGAAAAAAAACGCTTCAAGATGCCATACAGATTCATATAATAATCATGATAACATACATTTTAAAATAATAATATAATGAGTTTATAGCCACTTTCAGCTAATTCCCAAGCTCACACTCAAAACTATAAATACAAAACAGGAAACACTGAAATAGCTACTAGAAACATGTTTAATTATCTTTAACTCTGCATTATTAAGCTAACAAGTTTAGGATTATTCATGATTTTGTAATAAATTTAATGCTTTAAATTAAGTCTTCCTGCTTAAAATCTTTATTTAATAAAAAGTGGAATGCACTGAGAATAAAATGATCACATCAGACTGAAAATTCGAATCCATATCCCATGAAAGTGTGGATTTAGAATAAATCACTAGCAGAACCAAGTTGTGGCTTTGGGGGATAGAACGGGACATGCTTGCTGGATTTAGGTCTAGGGAACAGGCTTAAACTACTGACACACTCAGTCATACACAGCATGTAATTGTTTCATCAGAAGGTCTCCAGTGCCCTCTGCACCAGCATATGGTCTAACTATGTGTCTGAGGATGTGACTACCTACTGACAGTCAGGGCACTTCTGGTTAGAACACAGAGGTCTGTGCAAGCGGGCATGCTGGAGAATGTTCTCCATTGCATTTCCAGACCCTCAGTCTGTCACATGTGCTCAGCCTAAATACGCTCTCATCCGTGAAGTGCACAAGAGGCCAGTGGTGTTTTCTGGAAAATCCCAAGTAGGTCCTCAAGAGGATATCAGGACCTCATCCCTCTCTCATGGGATCTTTTTCTGACCATTTGAACCAAAAAAAATGCACATTTGTGGCCTGATGTAGGTCAGCACAGTGCTCCTCCTATTGCTAGTCCTACTGTAGCTCCTCAAAGCCACTTTTATCAGTTACCTCTAGTGGTGTGGGAAGCATGAGGGAAAGGATGAGGACAGGGAAATGTACCACCATGACCACCACCTTCACGACCACTTTTTTCTCTAATTGGTGTTTTTTTTTACAGCTGTTGTCTGTTTTAAATTGCATTTATTGTAAAAATATTAACATTTAACACAGCGCTCAAACATAGCATCATGCTAATAACCTAGCAAACAATGCAAGTTTACACAATTTGCTGTTTTACGTATAAAACACACACAAACACTGATGAAGAAGTCCAGAGCAGGATATAAGCTCTTTATATGTAAAGAATTTAAGATATATCTCTACGGTTTGATTTTTTTTTTTCTCATCTTGATTGTTACCTTCCGCTTTATTGGTGCTAATGTGGCCATTTAATTACATGCTCTAAATATTGCGGCTTAGCTTGTTTGTTGGGCTGGATGAGCATTCGCTTTATCATTATTTAAGATAAAAGGAATCTTACAGAATCATATAGTGCTTTGTTAGCTTCTTTTCCTCCCTGAAGGATTGAAGATCATGATAATTGTGCATTAGCATTTATAGTAGAGGGAAATTAAATATTAATCAGCTGCTGTAGAATACAAATCTTTGAACAATTTAGCCCCAGGGATCATCTCTGTGTGTGGGTGAGCAGAATTGGTGAAATTAACCACATTCATCTCATGAAATGACCATTCTTCCTTTTGCTATAGCAGCTCTTCCAGCATTTCTGCTGAGCATGGTTTTCACCTCTACAACTTATATAAAACACGTTTCTCTATTTATTTTTCTGGCATTTCTAAAAAGCATGAATTCAAAACTAATATGAGCACTGTTTGCAGTCTAGGCTTTTGCTGCCTGGGTCTTCAGTTAGGACATAGCTGACTCAGCACACATTTTGGTTTAGCTGTATTCACTTTAATAAATTATGCAATAACAAATACAAACTCAATACGTGCGGTGTGGCGATGTAGAGAAATGGGGAGAGGAGCATTTCCTACTTTGAATGCAT
The DNA here is from genome assembly GCA_007224835.1 of Danionella cerebrum. Classification (NCBI taxonomy): domain Eukaryota; kingdom Metazoa; phylum Chordata; class Actinopteri; order Cypriniformes; family Danionidae; genus Danionella; species Danionella cerebrum. Next base: position 64,836 of record SRMA01027520.1, on the reverse strand, counting down.
ATGAAACATAGATAAACAATCCAAAACCTCTCATGTTAGTCATTTTTGGAGCACTTCAGAATCAAGAAGCATTTAATTATATTACAAACTAAACCCGATGTCAATATAACACTTACAAGAGAGTTACACAGGACTTCATAAAGGTCAACATGCGTTCAAAACTTCAACCTTAATAGACGGAGCTGTACATCCAGAATTCATGAAAACTACAAGTCTGTTCATCTTCCCACATCAGCAAGTTTGGATGTCTAATTAATAAATGCATTAAATACTTAAGCTCAAATGTTTTCATATGTTTAGAACTCAGAAGAATTGAGCATCTTCCATTTGTCACTATACACTAGAGCAGGGGTGCTCACACTTTTTCAGCTTGCGAGCTACTTTTAAAATGACTGAGTCAAAGTGATCTACCCGCTACAAAAATGTAAAACATCAATCATCAAACAATTATTTTCAACTTTATTGAGAATTGACAAAACACACATAATAATTAATTATTTACATTTTTTGTAATAACCTGAGTTTAATTTGATGACTTGCACTGAATTTAATCATTAGAACAGTTGTGTGTGTGACCTGAATTGATGGTAATAGAGTGATTTTTATGGGAGCAATTGAGCTTTCCTCAAAATAATCAAGAATAAAAATGATAATAAATAATAAATATTTCAATATTTATTGAAACTGAGCTGTACAGTACAATATGCAGGTGAGGAGTGGCGTGTTGCTTGATTTTGGTTGTAAAAGAGCATTTTAGAATGAAGTTATGAAGCATATTCTGGGTAAAACATATTTTAGATCTGGTAATTTGCAGACGGTCCCTAAGCGATTCCATGTCAGCGGGTTGCTCATAGACAGTAATGTGTTTCTGCGAATGCCGAGGGAAACTTGTTTTGTAGTTTGTCCGCTACATAACACAGATTAAAAATAGGTATTATTTGTTTACTAAGAACACTCTGGTCTCGAGCTATTGAGCAGAGAAAACCGAATCCGTGAATCTGCAGCTAACTTTACTGAACTGTGACGGGATGGAAGATCAGCTGATATTGTTTCAATTTCACGCCGCGATCGACTTAATGAGCACCCCTGCACTAGAGTAAGCACTACTAGCTCAGCTAAGCTCCTTCCTTAAATATAATTGTCTCTATGAAGTCCCTACTCCTTGTGTCTGAACCATCTCTGTTGGTTTTGCTTGATATTAGTGCTGCATTTGACACATTTTGGCAACAAAATTCTGCTTGAGACTACACAGGAATTCCAGAGCTCTAAGATGGTTTAACTTATACCTGGTTGACCAGACTCAGTTTGTAAATATTAATGGGGAATTATCATATAAAACAGTAGTGAAGTGAGGAGTGCCACAAGGATCAATCTTTCCCCAAAACGTTATTCTCCCTCTCTGCAATATTATTAAGAGAAATGGTAATAACGTTCACTGCTGGTGGTACTTAGCTCTATATCTCAACAAGATCAGATGATCTAAAGCAAGGGTGTCAAACTCAGTTCCTGGAGGGCCACAGCCCTGCACAGTTTAGCTCCAACCTCAACTAAACACACCTGATGCAGCTTGTTAGGTCCTTCAGGCTATGCAGGAATGGATCCTGACACCTGTGATCTAAAGTATCAAAGTTATCCAACAAGGGCTAACTATATTGAAAACTGTCATACTGCTTATGTCACCTTTTTGTTTTAGTCTAGTTTGGTTTTTGTTAGGTTCATGAAAGCTCTCCTTGAAGGAGCCAGATAAAGCTGAAAGCCTGAGCTATGTATGTGTAAGGCTGGAATGAATAGCTTCTATTAGATGCTTCAAAATGTGATGCTTCATTTTAGAAAGATTAAATCCATTTATCTTGCGCTCTCTTCTTTTTTTTCTTTTAAGAGCTGTTTTGCAGTTACTGTATTGCTCGATAAAACGTTAACTATGGTATGTGATAACACAAACAGAAATGATTGTAATCCTGATATTTTACGTCCAATACTTCCAAAACTGTTTAATAATTAGTAAATGGAATTTTATTCATAGAAAGAACACTTGGATACATTTAACTGACAAACTGAACACATCCTTTCCATTCCATTCTAAGAAGTCTGTTGCAGATGCTTTAAAAAGCTCTTTATCATTTCAGGCAGCGTTCTCATGCTAGACATGTGCTTTGAACGCTCTGAAATGCTCTCAAGGTTGTTCAGCTCTTTTAACAATTATCTGCTTCAGCTCGTTTCTTCATCTCTGGCCTTTAAGAATCCAGCACAATAACCATGGCAACCGCAATTATTCAACCAAATACAGTGATACGACTGCCACAAGAGGAGACAACCTCCTCAACTTCTCTGAAGATCCCTTTAAAGAGACATTTAGTGCTGGAAACTAACTTCACCAAGCTTTAAAATAATCTGACTTTAGTAAGGTAAGCTATATATATGATAAAGGGAAAGGAAGGGGATTGATTGAAGATGGATTGTGATTGGCTGGTGTGCTTCATGAAGGAAGTGACTGCAGGTGAGGTGAGTAAACAAGTTTGGACTTTGAGATAAGAGGAACTGAATCCCTCACACATACCTGGATATTGACAGGATATTCTATGACAGGATATGTAGGATTTGTATGAGACAAATTGAAGACCATTGGACCAAGGGGGAATGGTGCAATGAAACATGAGATGGTCTGAGCGTTCTTGAACTGAAACAGCCATCTTCCAAAAGTCCAGTAAGGGGGCCTTAAGCAACTCTTGACTTTGGGAAACAGTGTCAGGGTTCCACTACAATAAACTGCCCTTGATGTACATGTAGTGCACCAATTAGCTCCCGACAAACCTTCCTCACCTTTCAATTTTCCATTAAGCCGATCCACAGCATTCTAGTTTCAATCTGGCCTCTTTCCACAGCTATATTTCCACACCTCTCTAAATTCCCCATTGTCTACACTCACCCACACTAAGTGATGTTTTGTAGACTCTGCTCTAGTTCCACAGTTTTTACCTTCTGTTGGAATATCCCTACAATAATTAACTTCCGGATTACCTTCTGGTTCTAGTACATGTTCCGATCTGACTGCTAGGTTGCCCAGGTCCAGGTTACTGCTTACCGGTACCTATTGGTTGTTGTTTGTCTCGTGTTTTTATGCGTGCCTTATGGTACTGGGTACTTGCTCATATTCTGGTTCTTGCTGGCCACAGGTTCCTGTCTGAAACGTATCTAACTGATTATTGTTCCTAGATATTTGTATCAATAAACCTTGCTTCAGAAAGTTTCCACGAAGAGTGAAATCCAAGCAACTGCTTGGAGAAAGAACACAAATGATCCACTCAAATGGTGCTTTTCCACAGCATGGGACCAGAACTTTTGAGTACTGCGTGGTTCATAATGGACCCCTTGATTTTCAATTGGTTTAAAGTGTCTCTCGGAGTGGGTGTTTTATAGACATCATTGTCTGTAAAACATTGTGGTTTTGCGCTGCCTCCATCATGATTGCACTGGATCCAGTTCTCTTGAGTCCTGGGGCCTCAAAAAAACATCAAACTAAATCACAGTGCAACTATATACAATACCTAAAATGTATTTTGCGCCAGTTCTGAGCTGTGTGAAAACCATTGACTGTATATAACATTGACGAAGTGTCAGTTACATCCTCTGTTTTCTGGAAAGGTCAACAGAGGTTCAAAGTGGGAATTACCAGCGTTTGTCTACCAGACGGTAATCAAAAATGGGAAAAAAATTCATTTAAATTCATCTGCCCTCAAAAGACCACGCCCAGAATTATGCATAACTTTAATCTTAAACTAGTTAACCAAAAATCACCCCCTCTCAGAATGTTCATGAAGGTCAAATTTGAGGGTGGAAAAAGCTTTTGTTTTTTTGAGCTTGCAATTTTAACATTGGAGTGAATGAGAACCTGCATACTTCTGGAGTCAGCCTCAAGTGGCCGGTTTGAGAAACTGCAGTTCAGTCACTTCCTATTATGCATTGAGAGGGAAAGCAGGAGGCTGCCTCTTGGTGAAAACATAGCTTTCCATGGCTACACAAATCTGTGTATATCATTATATCATACAATCAGGTAACTGACTATTCATTTCAACGTAATCACTCTCAAAATCGAGGTAAATATTGGTTGCCCATTTGATATCGTTGACTGAGAACTCATGGACCACACATTTAAAACAGGTTTATTTATAAATTTATACAAAATAAGCAATATGTGTCAAAAAAAACCTTTTGCTAACATCTGGGAACAGCCTCAAGTGGTCAACTGATGAACTGCAGGTTCACTCATTTCCAATTATGCATCCAGCAGAAAAGTTTGAAGATTGTAACCTGACCTTTATTTGTGAATCAGTCTCGAGATTACCTGAAAATGTATTTGAAAGTACATTTGTCTGAGGAAATAAGGCTGAGAGGTCATCAACATCAGACTGTCACAAAGAGTTTAAATGCAAATCTTATGTGCGGCTGCTTGCAAAGCTTCACACCATTATCTAGCTTCTCTGTAGAATCTAAGATATTATATTAAACTAAGATTGGTGCTTTTCATACAAAACAAAATGTTCCCTCCCATTATCATGTACAATATGACACTGCAACATTCAGTCAAATAGGTACAAGATTTATTAGCATCAAGATTGCAAGAATGTGAGCCTAGCCTACGGTAAACAGGCCGGTGCAACAGCAGACTCTCCTGCACTGATATAAATCAGACGGATACACACAGACACATTTCAACACGGGGAAGTGCATGCAATACATCACAGCTTTTAGAAAAGACATGGTAGCCCCCAAATCCAAGCACAATGCTAAAGCATAGATAAGAGAAACGGTTCAAATGAGTCCTGCTGCTCACCTCATCCATTGCTCTTGACAGTAATAACAGAGTAATATTATGGAGACTGACTGCTAGAGCAGCATTTTTATTGATTTAATGACAGGATGCAGCCAACTGTCTGTGAGTGTATTTAAAGGGATATTACACCCAGTACTTAAAATTCTCTCAAAATTACAGTGCTCATCCTCATGTTGTTCCATTTGCTTGAAAAATCATGAAGTTGTGTATTTGATTGATGCATAAAAGTACCTAAATCTATTAATAAAAATCAAGGTTCATAAGGAAAAGCAGTGAAGTGACCATTGAATCAGTGAATGTGGATACAATTGGAGACTGGGATATAATAAAGAAAACACATCTCAAATGCTTCTTGAAAGGAATATTGATTAATAGTAATCCCATGAACTGATTCAATGCTTCACAGACTTGTAAACTGTTAAAATAATCATTCATTCACACCCTGGACGGGTTGCCAATCCATCGCAGGGCTGTTAAAATAATCAAATATCTCAACTGAAATGAACAGTGAACAGAGTTCTAAGGTGTATGTAACACCAGGAGGACGAAGAATTAATGAGAGAATTTGACATTTTATCTTGGGTATAACAATCTGCAATGACTCAAGGCAGTAAAAAGAAAATACCATTAGTGTTCTAAAGCATATTATAGATCTCTTTCAGGGATGAAGTTAAAGCCCAGAATCTACTCGACATGCAAATGCAGACCATTTGGATTAAAAAGATAAGAAAAAAGGATGCATCATAAAGCATAAGAATGTTGCGCAGATTAGAACAGACCACGTGCTGTTGTGACCTTCATTTAGATATCAGCATATCAGAATTAAATCATAATGCTGCATTCAACAATACAGTTATTTGTGCACAGATGTGTATAAAACACATCCAAACATACTCAGTTTCAAGATTTCATCAAACACTCAATATGCCGCCGAAATAGTGAATTAATAAAACAAAAAAAAGTATAGACACTGACACTTTCATTTCAAGGGTGCAGAAAGGCAGAGAAAATCTAATACTGTTCCTATTTTTTTGTCAACCCATACCTTAAGCTGAATCCTGATTTACAGAGGGTTTTTTTTAAAGGCTTTTAACTTATAGTACATTCAAGCAAGGCTCGTTCCAGACTGCAAGAGTCTCAAGATGCATGTTCTTGTTTTTTTGTTTTGTTTTTTTTCAATAAAAATAGTTATGAATTAAATCGATCCTCTCAATAGCACAATATATGACATGGTCGAAAGCATCAAGTTTCTTGGCATTCTTAATTCTGAATGACTTTTTAATCAAGTTTATTAATATTCTGTTAACTATTCATTAAAGTCTGGATGGTAATTAAAGCTATATTACTGCTGATAAATTTTCCATTGCGTGGTATGGCACTAACAATATACATCCAAGTCTAAAAACTGATAATAATAATTGACCCAATTCTACAGTGCCTTCAACAATAATCCAGCCTTTCTGCAGTGCCCTCAACTATAACCCATCCTACTCCACAGTACCCTCGACTATAATCCAGCCCACTGTGCAGTGCCCTCACACTATACTACAGCGCCCTAAACAATAATCCAGCCCACTACACAGTGCCCTCAAACTATAATCCAGCCAACTCTACAGTGTTGACAATAATCAAGCCCACTGTTCATTGCCCTCATCAATAATCAAGCCCACTCTACAGTACCAACAATAATCCAGCCCACTCTACAGTGTCGACAATAATCAAGCCCACTCTACAGTACCAAAACAATCAAGCCTACTGTTCAGTGCCCTCATCAATAATCCAGCCCACTCTACAGTACCAACAATAATCTAGCCAGAGCCCTTAACTATAATCCAGCCCAATCCACAATGCCCTCAAACAATAATCCAGCCCACTCTATAGTGCCAACAAAAAATTTGCCAGTGCCCTTAACTATAATCCAGCCCACCTGCATTGCCTATAAATATACTCCAGCCCATTTCTACAGTGCCATATTCCAGCTCATTCTGAAAGACTATAAGAGCTCCCATCTTAAGTGATACTAACTATGATCCAGGTCACTTTCAACCCTTATCTACAATCTTAATTACAATTCATAAAATTTCAGTCCACTCTACAATACACTAGCACTATACAGATTGTTGCTAAAGACACTTAACTATAATCATACCTAAGACAGAGATCCCTTACTTGTCCAGTCAAGCACTTTTAACAGATCCAGATCATTGTTTGTACAGCACTTCAAAATTCCTTTTAACTAACATCGATCTTGCCATAAAACACTTTTAACTATAATCCAGACACCTCTGCTTAAGTATTACAGGATACTGCGAATAACTCTTAACTATAACCAGGCGCCTCTTAAAAGTGGTAAAAGTGCTCATTGCTTTGATTCAGCATTCGAATGTGCTCTAATCCAGCTCACGATAAATCACTCTTAACTCCATCACACCCTCTAAAGCACTGTTTAATAGTCAAGTTGACTCCAAAGTGCTCTCACATAATCGCAGTGCTCATAACTATAATCTACCTCACTGTACTCATTACTAATCCACCTCACTCTGAAGCACACCAAACTGTATTTATGTTCCATCTAAAGTGGGCCAATTATTCAGATCAGTACCACACAATGGAAAATTTTTAAAATTATATATATATAATGGAAAGTATGAACCAAAATGCACTCATGATGTCTATGCAAGAGATGAGCAGCTTCCATGAGAATAGCCCCTCAATTATAATTTAAATCAGTGCATCACAGCACCAATGCACATAATTCATATTCAAGCAAGTGAGACACAGAGCCCAAATTTAAAGGTTTTCCTTTCTGTTGTTTATTTTTGTCACCTGTGGGATGGGAACCCTTAATAAAGTTTTTGATTTTCCAGAATTCAGCTGTGATTAGATGCCTGTGACTATCAATCAAACTCTCTTTCTCATAGGACATTATAAAATATTTGTGTAAAATATTTATTTGATGATGAGACTTTGGTTTACTTACAGATTTGGCATGGATTTTAATAAATTGAGTTGGTATGGCATGGTTGTTTTATATGGAATGCCAGATTCAAATACAAATCGATTTGACTATACGACTATAAGAGCTAAACCTACTTTAGCAAACTCCAAGGTCGTTCATTGGAATTTCTCGAAATTTTGTCCACATTTTAAATTTCAAAATAACGTTGTGCATGTTGTAAGAACCATGATCTGAGGTTGCGAGCACAGTTTCCACAAAGTGCACTGTAGTTGTCCAGAGATATTTTAAAAATTGTACTAATATCTCCAAAGCCCCTAACCCCCGAAATCATAAAATCATTTTCACCATTTTTGGGACAAGCCAAGTTGAACCCTTTTAAACATGTCAGCCATTTTTGGAGTGGTGTGCTGTACATTTACGCGTTGTTGTTCTACAAATATTCATTAATAAAAGAAGAAATAGGTGACCAATTTCCAGACAAAGTAGCTGATTGCATTTCAGTTTTGCCCCACAGGTGACAAATATGTAACTTGCTTGTGGTCTGAAACCCATTATCACTCACTTCAATATGTATAGTGTTTGCAGGCTTTGTGAAGAGTTTAGATAAAGATTCTGCCCTAGATTTGCTTTTAATCGTATGCACATCCATTAGTATCTACTGCAGCCTTTTCACATGACCACCACTTCCACAACACCAGCGTGACCTTGGTCTATTGGAGTCTTGAGTCTGTGTGAAGTGCCAGATCACGTGACCAACACAACTTCCTCAACATGAGCATGAAAACCCAAAATGGCTATTTGCTCTAATTTCGTTTTGAGATCTTTGTATAGATCGGTTAGATGTATATATTACTGTTAGGCTCACGCTGGTGTTCTGAGAGTGGTGCAGCTGCAGCTTTTACAGGAAGATGCTTAAAGTACATGTGAATGTCACATGATTTCACAATAACCACCCTGCTGGTTGACCTGATTATAAATGAACTCTATGATGACTTATCTCACCCTCCTTTATCAAATTGAATTTAGCAATAAAATTTTCAAACCACAGATTGTCTACAAAAACCAAACAGCAGAAAGGAAAAGTGGTTTAGTTGTGTTTAAAGCAATGAAGTATGATTAGGAAAACCATGACGGGAATGATCTGTCCCTTACAGTTCTGCTATGAAAGGACTGGTGATTTATTATGTGATAGGAGAAATTCTGGCATCAATAGCAAAGTCAGGCACAAAGATCCAAATCATCAGTTAAATAAGTTTTTTTTTTCTTCACAGCTCACCCAAAAATGTAAATTATCACATAAATTACTCACCATTATGATATATCTTTCAGAATCCAATTAAAGGTATTTCAGTTTGCATATGAAAGCTCAAAATGGAGGAAACACGGAAAAGAGTCCTGTGCATAAATCATTGTCTGTATAAAACATGGACGAAGTGAATTGGAGTGAATGAGAACCTGCTCACTTCTGGAGTCAGCCTCAAGGGGCCGGTCAAGGAACTGCAGTTCAGTCACTTTGGGCCAAGTTCAAGATGACTTCTCTCTCTTACACATTACTTTTCACAATAAAAGTCCAGCGATTGAGTTTACACTTTTGAAGCCATGAATAAACAATGAGATGGTTCTGTACTGAAGAAAATAGAAAAATATATTACAACAAAATGCTAAATTATAGAAAACAAACTAAGAATAAAAATAGTTTACATAAAATAATTCAATCTAAATCTTGTACACCAACTTAATAAATAAAAAATAAATAACAAATAAATACACAACTTTATGAACGAAAAACAACCAAACACTATTTAATGTAGTTTTTTTTTCTTTTAAACTGAATCAAAGATGCAATGTTGACATATGTAATTATTTCTTTTATGCCATTCTGGTATAAATACAATTGATAGTTTCATTAATGGATACCTTAAATATCTAAGTTTAAATCTCTTCAATTGTGTTCTGAGGGGAAAGGACAGGCTTAAATGCAGGGTGGGTGATTTTTCATAAAGACTTTAGAAATTAAAGTCAACCTGACTCCCAAAATGGGGATAGGCTCTTTTGGTTGCTTGTTTCGATAAATCATAACAAAACATCACATATGCAGCCTTTAAGAGTGTATTAGACAGAATAACGGTGACTAAATAATGACAGATTATTAATTTATGTGTAAGCTTTCAGTCAGGATGAGAGTGAGTTGTTGTTTAGAAGCCCCCCCCCCCCCACCCTTCTCTCAGCTGGTCACTGCTTTTGAGAGTTATTCCGGGGTGTTCACGATAGAGTTGGGTGTTGAATTCAGCACCGGGTTCATTGGGGGAATGGCCTTGTGACTGAAATACTCCACTACCTGTTTCGGCACCTCTGCTAGGACACACTTGGCTAAAGCAGCTGGAGAGGCCTGCAAAAATATTTAGGAAAAATTTAATCATACTGTTTTTTTAAAGCACTAACAGTAATCAAGGCTGTACATCAATTTCTGACCATTGTGTAGTTTAGAGAACGCAAACAATCAGCTTTAGAAATCCAGGATTACTTATATATAAATGAAATATGTTCTAATTTGCCAACCAGTCGCAGTGCAGCTTGCAATAAGTCTAAAGTGCCTGCCAAAAAGGTTAAAACATCTCTAAATTACATTATCTACATTCTAAACTAAAATGTATGTTAAAAGAGAGAGAGAAACTGACCGTTTTAAAGTCCCTGAATGGAACAAACTGAACAATGTCCCTAAGGACAGGCTCTCCCTTGGGCGAGCGCAGGACACCATCATCTCCATCCAGAATCTGCATGTCTGTGAAGTCTGCGTTCCCCACTCCCACGATGATAATGGACATGGGTTGATATGAAGCACGAACGATGGCCTCGCGTGTGTCGGCCATGTCTGTCACCACCCCGTCTGTCAGGATCAGCAGGATGTGATACAGCTGCCACGGGAAATTAGGTGATTAAAAGGATTTTTCTGTACAGTACGCCATTAGAAGTAAATATTATGACCCTTAAAAATTATCTAGTTGATAGCAACTGTTTACAGGTGTAACTCCCAAAGCATGTGATAAACACTGATTATTTTTGGTCTTTGTGAGGTCAATAGGTATATGATCACCCTGTGATTTTGCAAGTTCTCCCTTCTTAGAAATAATGGAGGGGTTTAGAATTTTCAGCATAGGTGCATTTCCACCCAGAGGGAAACTTAAAAGGAAACTTAAAAGGAAACGATCACAATTTATTTGTAAATTACTGTCAAATCTCTCCTTGTGGCGTATTAATGATGCTAAGAATGGCGAAAAATTACAAGAATGGTGATGATCCAGGAAGAAAATCCTGTGGTCAGATGAGACCAAAGTTTAACTTTTTGGTTTTTTACTACATTCGGCATGTTTAGAGGAAGAAGATTGTGAAGCATGGGTTTGGAAGCCTCATGCTCTGAGGGAGTTTTTCTGCACAGGGGACATGATGATTGAATTGTATTAGAGAGAGGATTAACAGGTTCATTTATTGTGAGATATTGGACAAAAAACTTCCTCAGAAAGGGCATTAAAGACGGGTCGTGGCTGGGTCTTCTAACATGACAATGACCCAAAGCACACCGACAGGAAAACCAAGGAGTGGCTCCATAAGAAGCATATGAAGGTTCAGGAGTAGAAGGTTCTGATCTAGAGAAGATCTGTATGAAGGAGTGGGAGAAAAGCCGTATGTGCAAACCTGGTGAAGAACTGCAGGAACTGTTTGACCTCCACTGTTTACGAAGACTTCAAATATTAAAACGTTTGTACTCAAGTGATCAAACACTGATACATTTTTATATTGCTTTACTTCAATCTGAAAATGTAGACAATCCAGAAACAGCACTTGTAAGAGCTGTTCCTTTAAATGTCTCAACAGCATAGAACAGAATGTTAGATCCCATCTGAAAAGGCTAAAATTAGCTATATTTACTGGCCTGAAGATCCCAGCTGTCCGCCAACATGCACCCCTACCGTTTGAGCCAATGTCCTGCTTTCTGAGCATTGATCTCACAGAGCTCATTTACTGAAAAATGATCACTTTGAGAGAGGGGGTTGTGGTGTGGGTGTATGTGTGCATGTGTGTGAGAGGGGGGTAATATTAAATAATAAATGAAGACCATCACAAGGGCATAGATGAGATGCTGAATGAATCAGAGCAAGCATACAGAAGACATTTTTGAGCGTGACAACAATTGCTTGGCTTTACCACTGTGACATCACAGAACATTAATTAATTGTTGTTTCAATTATCAAAACAGCTATCAAGGCAATCAGATAAAATTAGCAAAATATGATTTTAAAAAGTGTAATCAAAAGGGTTGCGAGTGATCCACACATTTATTCCATGATTTCAGAGAATTGCACTTCAATGACAAGTTTTTCAAAAAGGGAGCTGGGATGGGAACCATACATAAATCAATGATCTAGTAGCTGATCTGCAAACAAAATAAAAGAGAATTTTGTGGAAAAGCAGTCTGTTTAATGAATGTTTAAGTTTGAAACTTAAGTATTTTTTCTTGCAAAAACACTTTTTAATTTAACATTTATAACCTTCAAGTGTTTTGAAAACAAACTCTTTGTCTCATGGAGCAGAAAGAGAATTAAGCACTAGAATGCCGAAGTGCAGAGAACCCCACGAATTCCAGGAGTTCGCAGGAGCAGAGAAAGCACCTTTGAATAAAAAAGGGACTAGGAACATATAGGGAACTTAAATAATACACAAGACAATCAAACTTATACATTTATGCATTTGACAGATGCTTTTATTCAAAACGACTTACATTACATATTACATTAAAAGTGAGGTCCCCAGTCCAAAATCCAATTTGTGTTTTCCCTGGGATTCAAACCCACGATCTTTGTGTTGCTAGCACAATGCTCTACTGATGAAGCCACAGAAAAGCAGGACATGATTGTGAACAGGTGGAGGACTCGGCCACATAGGACACGGAGAACACAGGGTTGTGACACTCTTCATATATTGAACAATGCTAATCATTTCACCTTCTCTTATAGTAAACAAGCAGCTAGGGTAAACATGTTCAATATGTACCAATTGCATAGTTACTGAGTAGAACACAGTGTTCTATGTAAAAAGAGAAAAAACAGAAGCTCCTCACCGAAGCATCTTTGACCGGTTCTTTCCCAGCTGCCTGTTTGGCTATTCTGTTGATGATAGGAGCCACATTGGTGGGGCCGTAGAGCTGGATCTTGGGCAAACAGCTTTGGTATGCTTCCACCACCCCCTGGATCTCTGGTCAGAGAAATAGAGAATGAGAAAGGAGATCACTTCTGTTTGTTTGCAATTCTCTGTCCGTCTCAATGGGTTTGTGTGAAATTGGCAGCAAAAGCAACAGATTTTGGGCTCAAACCACTTGATGGGCTTGGAGCTCTTCAGAATAAATGTCATAGGAATGAAGCCAGCTTTGTTTCTGTGGTCAAACACAATTAAAGCAATTAAAGCTGTGTTTAACCCAAAAAATTAAGGTATTGTCATTATATGTCATCCTTAATTAATCGTTGGAAACATGAGAAAAGATACAGTACAGAGTAAAGAGTTACGAAATGTTCGAGATATGAAAGGTTTCGTGGGAAATATTTTGCTTTGAGATATGAAAAAAATTCCAAGATATGAAAACAAAAGTTAGAGTCAAGGTGTCACACGGTTTGTAACGTGGAAACCGTGTGACACATTCTCAGAAGCTCTCTCTCCACCGTTTCTCACACGCTGGGTACTACTGTCTGCGCTTGGGCTTGAAACAGTGTTGGTTTTCGTAATTCGTGAAATATCTTCAGAAAGTTAACTTTCATACGTAGTGCTGTAATATTTTCTGCCATCCGTTCCACCTCCTCAGTCACATCGCCTCATTCGCAAGGTAAGGTTTCACATTTGTGTAAATATTACATATTTTGCATGTGTGAAGAAACGTTATATGATTTTTCTATGGTTTTTCATTTTTTTCTCAACTTATACTGTTGTTTCTGAGAGCCATGGCACGGATTAGGTGTTTTACATGTAAATCTGTTTTGAGATTCGAAATGTCTGAGATACGAAAGCCACCCTGGAACGGATTAATTTTGCATCTCGAGGTATCACTGTATTTCAATACAATAATGGTAAATATTGATCCCTTGATAATTGAGAACCCTAAATCAACTATTAAGATAAATCACATTTAGCAGCAGCACATAAACATGAAGTAGTATTTCAACCTTTAACATGTGTGGCACCACAATATGTAACTGGTTCGATTACAATGTCTATGCCATTAAAGGATTGGTAAACACACACGCCTCTTCAATATTGCTTGAAAAACACAGTTAGCAGCTTTAGAAACTGTTGGAAACATTTAGGAGCAAACATTCTTTTCAAGAGACTTAGGTGTTTTCACACTTCTACTTTTGTCCAGACCAAGAGGAAAAACTAATAGTTTGTTGCAATTGTCTGCAGATTTAGTTCTCATTCACTCACACACACACACACCCTGTGGCATCATATGAGCCAATCATTAGTCACATACATCATTGATAGTGCTTCCACGACTGCTTTTTGATTGGTTAGAATGAAAACTATGACAACACCCTCAAAATTGACTTCACTGCTTGATTATGACCCCTGTCATGTGTTAATCGCTTACAATTATAATGATAAATGCTGCTTTATAAACACCCATAATGACACAAGTAAGCGAGTACAGTGGCTATATTCATTCAAAACTAATTTTTGATGTAATCGTTTGTTTTTATTTTAGTTCACGTTCTCTCCACAGTAAACAGATCTATAGTTTTTTGAAGTACAGATTACCACCAGGTCTCAGACTGATTTTTCAAACTGCCTTTGGTCCGATTGAGAGTTCTGCAGTTGCTTTCTCACATGCCTAAACAAACTGTACTAAAATGGAAATGGAACTGTAGTTTGATTGGATCAAACTAAACAATTGAAGTGTTAAAGTACCCTTAAAGTCAGGGACTATTCTGATGATTCAGGTTTGAGGTCAATGGGTTACACAGTTAATCTTTGAGCTGTCACTTACCTTCACACTCATCATCCTCCGGGTTAAAATTGATAGCAAAATCATGAGACACCTGTGATGAAAAAAACACACACTGTGAGTCTTTATCTTAGATTGTGATTTAAAAAAAAAAAACTGGCATATTTTATGACCGAATGATAAGTTCTTTTCTTGATTTATATCAGCCACCTTTTCATCATTTTGTCTTTCAAAACCTCTCTCCATTTATGAATATTTATATTGTTCCTTTTTATTTTGGTTCTGTGTTCACCCTGCTGTTTATCATCTCTACACATGCTGTAAAAAGAATGGGGATATTTCATAGAGCAAGTACTTCACTGCTAAACGTATTTACTCTTCTGGCTGTAGACACATGCACTTTACTCAGCATAGGGTTTAATATGAGTTTGCTCCACCCTTTACTGCTATTACAATCCTTTCAAAATGGTTTTCCACAAAAGTAAAGAGCTTGTTTCTGAACATTTCAGAGACTAAAAGAAGACCCGTTTTGCCCAGTGGTTTCATTCCAAAGTTCGGGGTTTTCTCACCCATGTTGTTATGGAACCTGCTTTGGGCACAGTCAGGTTGGTACAGAAATTGGATATTCATTAATTATCCCTAAAGTCAAGGATTGTTCAAAACCATGGCATTGTCTTAAATCTCTTGGTATGCTTAAACATTCAGAGTTCATTTCACCATAAAAAGAGGGTCAGCTCCTGGAAAACAACCCCACATCACAATCTTCGTAGCTAGCACAATATTCCGATCTGAGAGTAAAGAAGGTGGGTTTGATGATTGGCATCACCTTACGTCTAACACTCAGCCATCAGGTGATACTAAACATCGTCAAGATAATCTTTAGGAGTTCCATAGAGTTTGATGAACTCGGGAAGCCTGTGAGCACAGATGCAAGCCTGTGAGCACTGAAAGCCCCTATGCCACCAGACAAGCCGGGCACAGCCTGAGACAGCAATGTGTGATCTACACTGTATTGATAGGAAATACAGACCGCTCAGGATTACATGCACCACATCTCTGGCCAGTGACCTCCTCCTCCATACTCGGCCATGTGTGGGCCATGAAAGGTGATGCAAGGCCAGAATCAATGCAGCCGAGCTCTGTTTTAAATGTCTGTTTTTAATAACCACCCCCATTTGGGTACTTTATTTATGTAATATCATAAATGCACTTAGATCAGCCTACTATCACAAGTGTATTTGGCAAGCATTTGGGTGCCTATGTATGTCCAGGAACCTGAAATCTCCAATTTTTGAGTGAGGGGAGGAAGGTGGGCTATGCTGGAACAAATGTCAATGAGTCTCTGGTTTAGTTGGCTTTTATAGGGGGCAGTTATGAGCTGAAGTGGAGCCACCCGAGTAGTCTTGATAAGCTCCCTCTTTTATATACATGGCATCTGATGTGTATGTTGAACGCATTCTGTCATTTCTTGTTGATGTCATAATAATTTAAGGGACACAACCTTTCTAGATTAATTTGGTTGAACTTTCTGCTATAACGTGGATGTAATTCAATTACTATACATTGCTTTTATGCTACATACTTATATAAATATCACATCGTGAGCTCCTGCCACAGATTGATTTTTCTTTCTGACAAAGACACCCTGAATGTAACTAGGAATATGATAATTCTTTTGAAAGGAATCAGAGCTTGACGTTAGCGCAGTTCAATCTTCCTGAACAAACAGACCATATAATGAAATCCTCTGACAGTTTATTGTCAACACCACAGAAGTCATTGCAAGCTGTTATTATTTGAGTATCTTGGAAATAGCATTTTTTATGTAAAGGTTAGCATTGCATGGAAGAATGTATACAAATACAAAGAAAAGAGGTTCATGCACATACTGGGTTCCATGGGCAGCAGTGTGACGCATTATATATCAATAGATAGATTGTAATTATGTGAAATTACAAACTTGAATCTGTTTAAAAGGATTGCTGATGAAATCATAACAGTTAACAATATGTGTACGTATTAATATGCCTTTTTTATTCTTTCATAATATCTAAAAAAAAAAACTATTTGAACATAAATCCCTCTTTCTAGTCTGATTTGTCAATTTGTTTGTTAAATTTACACTTATTGTCAATGAACATAATTATAAATGTATAATTTCAAACAATTTCCTTACTTTGCTCATTCTGAACTCCAGACACACAAATAACACCAAAGAACTGACAAGAGTTAAGAATGCAATGGCTGACCAAATGCTTAAAGAGTCCAAATCCTGACTCAATAACTGATAAAGAATGACTGAAACGCTGGAATACTGTCTGAAGGAAAACAAACTTTCTCATCATTAAAAAAAAAAAAACTTGTGAATAAAATTAAGCTTGAATTGTGCTTGAATATATATATTTTTTGTATCGTTTTGTATTAAAGGTCCAATAATCCAGGCAGGTCATTGGATGCTTTTTAAAGCAATCAGGTGAATATCTTATCAGACAATGTCGGGTATTTGTTTTCGACACTACTGTTCATTATTTTCTATCTGCTGGTCTGTTTTCAGAAATATAACCTCTTGTAGGAGTGTCATACAAAATGGAATAAATATGGTTATACATCTAGTACCGTCTTTTTTCTGTCTGCAAATTAAAGCAATGTTGGTGACAGTGACAGACCCTTGTACAGCTATATGCCAAGCAACATCCCTTCATTCACCACAAGTAAATGGCATTAGCACACATAATATTTTAATGGTGTTCATACGAAATGCATTTTACCTCATAATTAGGAGGAATTCTTGCTCCAAACCCCAAAGCAGAGAATCGCTTGTCACTGTGATGAGATGAAAAATACATCAGTAAATGAAACCACATAGTTTCCACATATTTTGACATTCCAAAATATCACACATTTAAAACTTAACACACAACCCATTAATAAACTTATGGAAAACTAAGGAATGATGTTATGTTTAACATGTAGAGTACTGGCAAAGGTTTGGGCAGGTGCTTTCAAAAATGCAAATCGCACCAATGACCTCTAATAAGCTTGTCCGATAATTTAAGGAAATTATCTACTGTATTTATCTTAAATGGAGTACCCAGTCTAAATAATGTATCTTTAATATTAATGGGTATGGAATCTCCAATGTATGTGAGCTTTGAAATTGGGGTGAAGCCCTTTTGCTGTCGGGACATGTTTGTTTCTGTAGATTCCAACATTGGCTCCCAGAAATCACCTGCACTGTCTGAAAGGAGTTTACCACTAATCACACATGGATTCCATCTCCCACAATCCTGTTCTCACAGGCTAATCGACCCCCAGCTGCTCCTACTTAAACAATCACAGGTGTTGCTAATCAAGTCATAATCCTAGCAGCCATCTCTGCCAGTTTGTCTCTCTCACCTCAGTTTATCGTTCCACTACTAGTTTTTGTTTCTGGAACATTGTTTGTGTATCATTATCATAAAATAACTTTATTTCTAATTATTGTGTTTATTTTTGGTTTTGTTGGCTATAGTTTTATTATTATCATATACCATTCAGAATGACCCATATTT
Organism: Danionella cerebrum; assembly: GCA_007224835.1. Classification (NCBI taxonomy): domain Eukaryota; kingdom Metazoa; phylum Chordata; class Actinopteri; order Cypriniformes; family Danionidae; genus Danionella; species Danionella cerebrum. Next base: position 46,507 of record SRMA01027520.1, on the reverse strand, counting down.
GACAGACTTTAAGCTCTGGATGTTGTCCCCAACTCATTCGGTTTATTACAGAAGCTTATTAGGTGAGCTGTCTCAAAGTAGTCCAGCAGGCTTGATTAGAACCTGTGAACCCCCCAAGCTTGGGTTTGTAAAAAGCCCTCCTTAGAGAGGGGGTTGAGTGGAGGAAGTATGGCTTGAACAAACCACAATAGCTGTGTTTCCATCCTCCTATTTTTAATGCACATTTTGGAATATCGCATAAAAAAGCCCTGGATGGAAACACCGCGATGCACATGAATTTGGAATTCTGAGCCCAACTGAGTAGGATAACTTTTTATCTGATCAAATAAATTCTAATGCAATGGCAATGTGTTTTTGAAATGTTGTTTTTGGTCATACTAAAAATCCTAAATTCTATCATAAGTGATACAGGACCTCCCAGAACTACCTTGACCGGCTGCATTCCCAAAGCGCAGTCTCCTGCCTCCACAAGCAAGATGACATAACTGCGCCTACTGTGTTTCGTCTACATGTTCTAAAACACAAGTAAGTTTTTATATAAGAAAAATGGCATTCTCCTAATGTAGCAACTTCAATTTTTCTTTTGATATTTGGCATCAGTTTATCAAGAAATTGTGATTTTTGTTCTCGTTTTACTCGTTAGATGGAAACTGTGCTTTATTGGCAAATATTTTATGTGATATTTTTCTCATAAATTCAATTTGCATCTTTTAGAGAAAACATGTGGTTTATTTGAATTGATCTCAACTATTTGATATAGGAAGAACTATATGAAATATAAGAATATCCATATAGTCTGAGATGCTTCAGGTTAATTGGTTACTCAAACTTTCCATTAGGAATGATTATGTGAGTTAATGTGACCTGTACAGTGTGCGCCACACCTTTTGCAAATTGTGCCAACTGTTGGCTGAAGCTCCCTGAATTAATGGTGAAATTCTCTCTAAACATTTAAACTCCATATGAGAATGAGAACGTCTGCTGAGAGAATTATGTTTTGTGATTCCCATTATGGAGCTACACTCATATCTAATTAAAACGCATTAAACAGAAAAGCAAATCTGGCATTTCTACAAATTTTCCTTCATCACACAAAACACTTCATATTTTGGAACATTGAACTTGCACCTGCATCTCATTAATTAAAAAAGATTCCAAATAGAGTATTATTATTTAAGAACTATTGATGCGTCAAGTGTTTCACAACAGACCAGCTTAGAAAGCAGTGGCATGGCGAAAAAACTTGGTCTGTACTTTGCCAGCAGACAATCAAGCATTCTAAATAACTCACCTTGAATGTGTAAACATGAAATATTATGTCTTGACACCCCTAGGACATGACCATCGAGCACACATCAAAAAGGAATAAATGTTTATGAATATTTCCTCTGCTAAGTCTAAGGTTGTGTGTGGCTCAGTTGATTCTCCAGCATTTGCATGCTCTGCTGCTCAAAGAAGTCACACAGAGACAGTTACAAAAGATGCACAAGATTCATGAAGATAAATCGCTAGCATAATGCAATCACATCTCCATAATCACATCAAACTAAAGTGAACCAGACACACTGTACTGTGATAAGTGAGGAAAGAGAAGATTATTCAGATCCACTGATGAGAAGGAAACACAGAGATTAACAACTGCATCCTTCAACTTTTCCGCTGACTTCCTGCATGCATTTTCTAAACTAAACCTGCCAAAGCTTATAATATGTAGCAAGAAACATGAGGTGCGAGTTCAGACTGTGTGAATTTCAGAGCAGTCGTGCCACAATGCATGATGTCTATGTCTGCTATGAAAGGTCGAAGTGCTAGACCAGGATGATTATAATTATGATTATGATTATTTTTTTGGGTTTTCTGGATGGAAATAGACAGAGAAGGAGCACTTTTTGAATGGAAACCATTGCTGATATTGCTGTCTATGTCTTTGTATCTCCCCAACACAAGATGAGGCTCTCTCATTGGCTGCAGATGTTATTTCCAGTCTGAACACATTTCACACTGTGCAAGTCAAAGAAACAAAGTTCAGACCCAAAGGAAATAAATGTGTTGTTAACTTAATGGGAGATAAGTTGGATTATTTTGTATTTTGTAGTCCCCTGTTTTTTACAGCAGACCCAGAAAACAAATATTTTGAGTAAGAGTTACTGCGTGACTGATAACTACATCTAGCAGAGAAAACATTTTGTCAGTTCGGATCTCTCTCTCTCCCTCTTTCTCAAGAAATGATTTAAAAGAAAATCGATTTTGGCTGGTTATGCAGATGAACATAATTTTAAATGAATAAAGTTGAAACAGTCTATTAAAAACATTGGTCACTAAAGCAGGCCCCTAACTGTCATGGGGTTTTAAATTATAGGCCTAGGTAAAAAAAGGGTGGCAGGATTGGCTTGGGACACTTTTTCTATATAAACTATACCCAAGAACAGAGGTGGGCAAGGAGGGACACAGCCCTGTACAGTTTAGATGCTACCTTCATGAAACACCCAATTCTTCCATTTGGTTTTGCTCTCCTTGGTTTGTTTAGAGCTGCCTACTGGAGCAGGTCTGGCACAAAAACCAGGTGGGACTGCGGCCCTCCACGAATCACTTTGCCCACCCCTGCCTTAGAAGGTAAAATTTAACCTTCACTAACTCCTGACACCTCTACTGCATTGAAAAAAAAAAACGAATGAAAAAAATTCTCTCTCTCTCAGCATTATCCTGAATAAAGCTGAAATTTCGAATTTCTAGCAAGAAAAGGCAAAAATATCATCTTCTGAAAGGGAGGGCATAAAAACCAAGGACAAAATAAATAAAAGAAGTTCTTCAGCTATTTATCTTGTAAAGCTTTATCATGGCAGCTTGTTTCTGACATTGAAGCTCAAGTGATTTTTGGAAATTCAATAAATTTTTGACATTTGCTTTTCAGAGAATTACAGTAAAAATTGTTAGATTTAATCTGATGATACTGAGTTAGAGTTTTGGAGTTCTTTCTTTCATTATAGTTGAAAACTGTTTAGTAATCAGCAATGAGCAAAAACACCAGTGGTCCTTTGGACATGCCACTTCCTGATCGATGGCAATGTCAAATTTTGTTCAAGCTATTTTTCTGCAACCAAAAGCAAATGTCTTGCCCTTTGTTGTGCAAGTGAAATCCAGTGAATGACACTCTTTTGTACGTTTGCAAACACTTTGTGCATCTCGTAGTTAAACTGACAAAACACACACTTGATTGTGATAAATAGAAATTACAGACTTATAGATGCCATGACAACATTGTGGTGTAGTAGCACAAGCATTTAGTAACAAAATCAGTTGTAACTTCCAGGATAAAGACTGATTGTTGAAAGCATTGCTCTTGTGACTGGAACCATACACCGCTTCCTTTATCTACTTTTTTCTATGTCTAAATCAATATTGTGTTTACATGCAAGATTTTACATAAAAGGCAAAATAGTGGACTAAGTAAATATTAAAATAATATCGCAGTTCTGATCTTCTGATAACAGAGCTTAAAATGTAATTTAAAAACCATTAAATGGTAATAGTCATTGAATGGTAAAGAACTTGTTAAATTAAACATCAGTAAATTCTTGAAATGTCAGCAGTCACTATTGTCTCCATTTGCTTTCCATATGTGGAGAAACACCATTTTCAGTCAGACTAAAGCCAAATATTGATTTCAACCGAGCTAGCTTCGTCTATTGAGGGTATACATGTGACTTAATAGTAGCCGAAAGTCACAGAGTGAGCGTAAATGCTGAAAATGAGGAAAAGCTGTTGTGCAATTGCCCGCTATAACCTTTTTTCACGTTCTAGGAGGTCATCTGGTAAGTTGTGGGATCACTGTTAAGTAAAGTTCTTTTTAAATTATTAGAAGAACACACGATTTGGCATTTTTCTGTATTAAATGCACCCATGCTAAAGCTTGTTTTGACACTCAGTCCCGCTCCTTCTAAGTGAAGGGGGCGTGGCCCAGTGGAAAGTGACAGTAATACATACCCTCTTTTACTGGTTTTGCAAAACAAGCTGTAGAATGGGTGCATTTAATACAGAAAAATGCCAAATCGTGTGTTCTTCTAATAATTTAAAAAGAACTTTACTGATTAAAAAGAACTTTTACTGGTTTTGTTTGTTTTTTACATTTTTTGAACAGACAGGACAGTAGAGGGAGACAGGAAGAAAGTCAGAGAGAGAATGGGGTGTGATAGGAAGGATGACAGACTCGGGATTCGAACCTGTGTCGCCCTGCACAACTGTGCTTACGTGTCCTGCGCACCGTCCACTACACCACGGGCAATACAATACAATTTTACAATACTTTACAATAGCGTTGGTATGTACACTCACAGCTCGTTTCAAAAGGTACATTCACTCAATGTTTTGGTTTTATTGGGATTTTGTTTTTGCTCATAGCCTTTGTTTTTCAATTATATCATTGGTAGACTCATCTGTTGATTGAGAAATGGGAAAAATTGAGTTTGTATTTGTATGTTGTCCCTTGACTTTAGACCCTTTTCTTAGTAGAATATGAATATAACAAAGAAAATAAGTCAGTCCAAGCCCCCAGTCCTCTATTAGAAAAAATGTGTAAGAATAGTCAACGATTAGAGATTATATGAACACAACTGACACTGTTTGTGTGCGAAATTGGGGTTTCAATTGAGCTTAGAACTAGCGGTGTGAAATTGAATATTTGTGAGAATTACCTTCTATGACAAAACATCCTATGAATATATAGTTTTGATTGATGTTTAAAAACAGCATATTTCATCAACCCAGATTACATTTTTTAGCTCTGTCTCCATGAGCATAATCTAGATGTATTATAGAGTGACTGCTAAATGTTAAACACTCACACGTCTGTGGTAGCAAGGCAAGCTGTTCCTACAACTGTGACTTCCTCCCTCAAGGCCAAACACTTTGCAAATGAGTACAAAACAGTCCTCAGCTTCCCAAAAGCATTCGGCTTAGAACAGAACTCTGTGAAGCTGTCATTTCAGCCAGTTATCTTCCGTTTACAGCATAAATTCAATTATAATTTTCACTTCACAATGATCTATAAAACAAAATGTTGAGAAAAAAAATTGCTGTGATGAAAACATTTTTTCCTTCCAATCTATGTCATTTTGTACAAAAACATCTGCTAAATGTATAGCTGTAAAGGCAAATTAGGAGTCCTAAAACTGTGCTAAACATCCATTCAGTTCATCCAAACGTATTCCCAAAGTTAGCATGCTGTGATCGGTTAGTGCACCCATAGATAACATAGGAGATAAAATATATTTGATTATAGTATAGCAATTGGTATCTGGCTAAACAGCCACTAGACAACCAGCTGAACCAATCTGCATACATGGAAACAAAACACACATGGGCCATAACTGAAACAAATCACAAGTTAATAACCTATGCTATTATATTAATAATATATAAAAATAATATTATATTAATAATATTAGCTACAGTACGCCGCATTACCAACTCTGCCAGAAATTACCCATGTTTGGCAAATGTGCCAGACAAATGGTAAACTTAGCCAACATTGTCCCACTTGCACTGTGTTCATCACAAATTAACAGGATGAAGCATTGTTAACAATGTGAAAGCATTGTTTGGGGGTTACTAATGATGTTAACATATTTGTAGTAATCTGAAAATAATTTTCCATGACAGGCTGACACTTGAGCAAGGTGTGAAATCTGGCTTTCTACAGAATGCAAAGGCAATGTATAGAATGCCTGAAAGCGAATAGCAAAGTATGATTTAGACATTACCTAGGCATTATATAAGCATTCACCAAGCCACAGCTGTCTGCGTTGGCTTGTTGCGAAGCACTTGAGTGCAGTACGCATCAATAATTCTTAATTAACAACACTCTGTTAGCATTCTTTTTTAAATCATGAGTACCAAAATATTAAGGGTTCTGTGTAAAGAAGAAAAAAAATTATACAAATCCTAGTTGAGCTTTATGTTTAATGCGTATCAATTAGAAGTTAGTGTAGCGCCGGAATGGAAATGTTGACTTGACACTTTTATTTTTAAATATGCATTAATTTACAATAGCTTTTTTTGTTTCATGTCAGTACTATGCCATAAATTGGTGAGATTAGTCAAAAACGTTTTGTGATGTATATAAAAGCCCTAGTTTCTAATAATGCATTATTACTATATAAGAATGCATTTTAACAATATGCCTTAAGATCTATAACCATGAGAGAGAGATAGTTAATCAAAAAGGCACATCATTAAATAAGAAAAAAATGTAGAAAACTGATGATAAATTATTAGGGTTGTATTTATGTGAAATTTATGTGAATGTCTGTGTGTATTTATGCTCCCAGCTTTCTGTGCCTATTTGTCAGTCAATGTCAAACAATGGCTGTTTGTGTGTGTTTCCCTGCTCCTGAGCTTTCTTGTCCTTTGGATTATATTCTTGAGCGTGACTGCGAATAAAAACTGTTTAACCACAAACAAATCCTGCCTGCCTTCCTGTTTCTGTGCTTCAAAAACATCATTCTCTTTTGATTTCTTTTTTAATACAATTTATTTTATATATATATATATATATATATATATATTTGTTGGTTTTTAATTTTTTTGTTAATTTATTCAGTTGTCAACAACAACAAAAAAATCTTTTAGCACAATTCTTAATCCCTGTTTTTGTTGAAAACCAATAATGGCCACTAAAAACCTGCAGTTCTACGATTGTTTTTTTGTAGCGTTACAAACACAGAGGCCTTGTTCCGAGACTCTTTACTGAGGTACCTAGAAAGCATCACTCCATCCAAGTCATCACCTTTCTACTGGTAAAGTCTATATCTGTTGGCACAACTGTACAGCACTCTGTTATGTTTGTCAAGGGATGGCGTGCTGTTGGATGTAAACATGGAATTGACACATTTCTATTTCTTAAGGACTATTCCTTTGACAGATGTTTTAATCGTTTTTCACTATGCTGAATTCAAATTAAGACAAATGTGACAAATAGGTGGAAGGATATGTTTTAGGTAATGATTAAATCTTTGGCAACCATTGCCTTCACTCTCAGAGGCAAATTTTGTGATCAATGAGGACTTCACTTTAATAAGAAAGCATAAATAACACTTTCCGAACACCAAACATGGAGCGTCGTGAAGCAAAGGACAACTTCAGGATTTATTTTTGTAGTGTATTATGAAACAGATAAGCAAAAAACTGCTCACAGATAACCAAATGATATGAAGATAACTATGAAGCTTGGGCCTCTATCAAATGTTTCCTACTGTAATTTAACTGAGACTGTCAGCACAATGACAGGAAGAGAAAACCTGTAAACTGCAGTCATTTTAAAGACCCTTGAAACACAGATTTGGGAGATTTTAATGCTTTTAAGGCCTTATTTTAGCTTTTCAGAACTGCTGAGGACATCGTGGACACTCAGTAGTCACTTGTCACTAAGGACTTAAAATTTAGACTCCAAATGGGGGTCATTTGGAACAAACCTGTTTTTAAAAAGGTGTTTAAACATTGATAGTTATACTATACACAGATTAACTTTTAATACCAAAATAAAATTATTCTTTACAAAATGTCCGAAAATCCAAAAAGCCCTTGGTAGTTCTTGTAAAATAGACCCATAAGGCAATAATTAGCCTTCCTTCTTGAGCTTTTGAGACCAGTTTTGTGCACACCTCAATAAATGATACAAATCTTTGCAACTCGACTAGTCACGGAACCCGGAGGATTAAACAACACTCCCTTCTCCATCTCCCTCCACTGGCTCCCCACTGCAGCTTGTGTTAAGTTCGATGCACTTGGTTACAGAACAGTCACAGAATCTGCACCCTATAACATACAAAAGCTCCACCACCACAAGCTTTCAATGAGCAGCATTTAGTGGTAAAGTTAATAAAGGCAGTAAATCTCTCTGCAGGATTTTCTCAATAACTGTTCCCAACTACTGAAATAATCTTCAAGAGTGATAATAAAAACTATATTTTTTGTGAGCACTTACATACAAGAAAAAACAAGTCAATGCTCAACAGAATGTCTTAAGCAGGCCCACAATAAAATCAATATCTGCTTATTTTAACCACCATTATTCAAAGAAAACACATGGATGAAAAAACTCATGTACACTACTGTGTTTCTCACAGCTGAATTAATGGAAATGTGAACATATGAAACTATTTCCTGAAAATCTAAGAGCTGTTCAACTCAACTCACATGCACATTCAGCCAAAATAAATGAATTTTTCAAGGGAATGTACCAAATAGAAGGATGCAACTATTTGAGCAATATGTATGGTTGGTTTATTTGTAAGGGACTAGTACTTGTCCCTTACAAATAACAATCCATGGGCCAAACCTCCCTTTATCCATCAATAGTGCATAAAATATATAGAAAATATTTCTCCTTACCAAAGCTTTGACCCTATGTACGAGTTCTGCTGCTCAGGTAAGGCAGGGAAAAAAATTAACAAAGCCTACTCCATCCTGGTAGCATGACCACATCTATCCTGTTTTTAACTTGAAGCGATCACCCGATGCATGTAAGAGAAGGTGAGTAACAAAGCCTTTCAGTGGATCGGTGAGCCCACACGATGTAGGTGTACCACCCCTGAGAACGTCAAGCATACTTCAAACACTCTGCAACAACTATATTGTTTTAGGAAAGATGACTATGTGATTGGTGATATTTAGCTTAAGGTGTCATGCTTTAGTTTTTAAAAGATGTTGAGAAGGACAACAATAAACAAAATCACATATTTTTTTAAATAATACCAATTACAATACTCTAAACCAGATTTTTTGAACTGTTGCCTTAATCTACATCACCAGTCTTCCTTTGAGCATGAACTGTCTAAAAAACTATGTGGGATGGTAGTTTGCTCCCTTAAAGAGGTTGTGGAGCTCTGTCAAGCAGGAGGAACTCAGGAGTGGCCTAGCCCCTGCTTGGACTGTTACCCCCTTGGGTCAATGAGAGGCTCATTTGCCTTCAGTTATGAAGTTGTTTTAAGGACATTTATATGGACTAATTGAAACAGTCATGTGACCCTGGACTATTTTATTATGAGAGCTGTGTATTGTGATAAACTGAGGATTATTGTGACCTGTAACTGGTGAACTATTCTAGCAGCAACTATTATGGCATGTTCAAAGTCACTTAAATCCTTTTTCTTCCTCATTCTGATGCTCGGTTTGAACTGCTGCAGATCGTCTTGACAATGTCTACATGCATAAGAGCATTAAGTTGCCAATATGATTGGCCGATTAGAAATTTGCATTAACAAACAGTTTGTTAGGTGTACCTAATAAAGTGACCGTGTGACAGTAACCAAATAATCAAAAGTAATCAAGCTGGTTATACTAATCCAATAGTGAAAAATAACGCAAAAGCTAACAGTTATCCAAAAATAATAAAGTAACTGCTTAAAGTAATAAAAATAAGTACTTGAATAATAAACTAAAAGTAATTAACAAGGTTACAGTTATCCTAAAATCAATTGTAATCCACCTGGTGACAGTACATCCATCACAAAATTCTGAGCAAGGAAGTGAGTCTAAATTTGACTATATAATATCAGAAAATGAGCAAAAAGCTCAAAATGGATTTATGGCTTTCTGGGTAAAGATGCCAACATGGATCTGGTTAGAAATCAGAATACCGAGGAGAGCCTGCGCTAAAAATGGAAAATTGTAATCGATTAATCTCATTACTACGCATCCTATTTCTCAGCTGATCAAGTTACATTTATCTGCATCTTATCTCCTGTTGTCAAATACAACACAACTCATTGTTGTTAAGAGTTAAACAGTGTTAAGGGGTTTTTTTTTTTTTTTACAAATGTTTCTTTTGTCACATGCTGAATGACTTTGTTCTATGTTAGAAAAATGTTCTGGTGAAACATTTCACTGATTTGCAGTGTTAAGTAATAAAACAGTGTCTTATCTTTTGTCTGGTTTCGCTTGATTATAATAGTGTTTTATAATAATACAGTAATCAGGCAGCTTCTAAAAGACTAATGGTAGAGAACTCAAAAGAGCTTAAAGCATATATTGTTTTGGGGATTGTGAAACCATTAGATACAACACAATCAGTGTTTGTGTAATTTGTTTGTATACAAAATGAACAGTGCATTTATTTCCATAAAAAAAAGGTTGGCAGAAAGGCACGAATGAACATATTGTTGAATCCAGTTTCAGGAGAGAGAATAAACCGAACCACCCACACAACAAAATTTGAATAAATATAGATAAATTATTCAAATGAAAATTGATTTTGGCTGATAACATTCATAAGCATAAATTTAAATAAATAAAGTTGAAATATAGTCTATTTAAAACATTGGTCACCTAAAACAGGTTCCTATCTCTCATGGTTTTTATATTGTAAAAGGCCTATGTAAAAAAAAAATAGAAAGTTAAAAAGCAACCCCACTACGGTATTATGCTAGGCCACTGATGCCTTCACTAGAACCCAAACCAACCCATTTTACCTGCGCTAGACCTTGAATAGACTGGAAAAGACACTGACACATTTGCTAGACATTCAACAGACCATTGAGTCATTTCCCAGAGACCCTTTCTACCTGTGAGTCTTGATAAACCTTAACTTTGTCACAGAGAGATCGCAATCTCCCACACTAAACCTCGGAGACACTCTTGAAGACTTCACAAATTTTTTAACAGGACTTTTTAAATCAAGAACATGGAGAGACCCCTCCTCCAAACCTTTGTCAGGCCCTTGCTACCTTCAACATAATCGGCAATCATCTGAATATTTAGCTAGACACTGCATGGATCCCTGAAACAATAACTAGACCATGGACCTGGGAAAGGTTCCTATTACCAACACTAAACAAACCCTACATAACCTAATTAGACACTGGATGGATCCCTGAAATTTTGACTATACCATATTCACTGGACCCTGCAAAAAGTCTTATTTACCAACAGTACTCTGAAGATAGATGCATCACAACTCTTGCTAGATACTGGATGGACCACTGAAGTATTTACTATACTATGAACAGAATGTAAATCCTCCACTAGACACTAGATAAAAAAGAATCTGGAACAACTCCATTTTCCAGATCCACAAAACCCTCATTTGACTTCAGAAAGATCACTAGTACCTACACTAAACCACGTCCAGTCCCATTACACCATCACAAATATCTAAAACTTTGATTACACTGTGGGAAAATGCTTGAAACCTTCACTAAATCAAGGTCAATATGCCCTGAACTAACATTTAATAGCAAGTCTTGAACCTTGACAAAGACAAAAGCTTGAAAATTGATGGTGGCTTTAGTATTTATAAGTTGCAAGCTATAGAAAGCCTCAATGAAATCAATGTTTTGCTTCATTTTTTGTAATACTTATCAATACTAATCCTGAATTAATGATTAAAGTTCTCAATATTGTCAAACCATTTATTTAAAACCACATATTGCAGTAATACTGAGAACCAATGAGAAAAATAAGATTGCATTCCAAGTTTAGGTGAGATGTAAAATATGTTTGAATACAGATAGCAAACAGCTCTGTTTTATAAGAATGTTTCAAAGACACTCTACTTGTAATTTTCCATGTCCCTAAACAGGAAGAGCAACACTAACCTGTCATAATCTTGGCAGATCTCCCCTACGGCAATCAGAGCTTTCAGATACTCGTTGGGCTGATATGGATTGATGTAGTGCAAGGAACAGCTATTGCGAGGGTCTCCATTGGATGCCGTGAAATCTATGGCAACCTGCGGAGATAAGAGCATCAGTCTCTTGGTAAAACTGCAAAAATTCAGGACAGAAGCACAATGGGTAGCATAATCTGATCGATCGTCAAAAATGTTTCCCCCTTTTAGCTTGAAACCCAGAACAAAAGTCAACTCCACTATAGAAAAAAAAATCAAAGGAAATGTTTATCCGGAAAAGGCCACTCCAATGTTGCCATGGAAGCTACAAAACTCCTACTTAAAATATTAGCATTTTTTTTGTTTAGAGCCATGTACTGACACAAAACAAGAATAATTACTGTACATATGCTTCCAGCAATTAATGTAAACTAAAGCACAGGCTGCCTCAAAATAACTGGCCAAAAAAGAAGTATTAAAACAATCTTGATTAAAAATTAAAACTCACAAAAAGCATGAAGCAACGAAAGGCAAATATTTTAGTAAAACAATCAAGACCCAAAAACTAAACCTAACCTTGATATAAAATTACGTTTAACCTCATTCTTAAACAACCCACAAAGGTGCCCAGCCTAAAATTGACGCGTAAAGCATTCCACAATTTGTAGTGCATAACTGAGGCCTTTTGCTGCCTGTTGTGCTAGGCATCTCTTCTGCCCTCACTTAGAGAAAAATAAAAATCACTCATTATAAATCACAATATCAAAGGGAAATTATTTATTGACATTTCTACCCACATTTTTCAGACGGAATAAAATAAAGAAATTAGTTGACTGCAACTAGTTTTAAAAGTACAGTTTACTTTCTTTAAATGTTATTTACAATGTAAAATTGCACTGTAGTATTGTAGAGTTTGACGGCACATAAATTTCCACAACTTGCCTTCCCTTCTCTTCCTTCCTTCCTCAATTTCCAGTCAAAATGTAATATATTTCTATGAGCCAGTTGCTGCATACTTCTGTATTGGAAGAAAGTTTAATGCCCCTCCGTCTCACAGTGGTTTGAAGATTTGATGTTTCACCTCAAATTGGAGAAAACAAATACACGATTAGGGGCTCCACTGAAAGATTCTTTACTAAATGGGAACCAGCTATTTCTTATTTAAAGGGACTGCAGGTGTTACTGATTACTAAATACATAAACATTAGCAGTAAGAAATACTTTGTTTGCTGACCTTACCACAATGTAGAATGATGGGTGTCTGAGAAACTACTGTTTGTTTTTTTGTATTTTTTTTCTTTCTGTGTATCTTGTTTTTATTTTGGGTTTGGTTGTAGATTCTACCTTCAGGTTTCAATTTGAATCTCTGCATTTCCCTCATTAGAAAATGTGAACTGCTGTATGTATCTTAGCTTTAGTCTTTTCAATGAAAAGAAATTAATGCATTTCTGTCCAAATGAAATAAAAGCAACTGAAGCAAAAGTTTAAATCAACTTGAAAAGCTTTCTTGAGTTCAATTCATTGTGGTTGAGTAACTCATTTCTAACAGTTCTATCAAAATGACAAGTTCATTAAACTTATAATTTTGACCATCGTAACCACTGAGGGTTGACATAAATCAAATTGTATTTCAAACCATTTGCCAGACAACCTTAAGTGACTCAAAAGAGTTTAGTTAATTGTCAAGGGGCAAACCCTTCTTGGGCTTAAAAAACTGCAATAAAAGCCTAAAATGGATACTGTATGATACAAGGTGCCAATGAAGAGTGTTATGGATTGTGCTTCCTTGCCCATGTTAGGAGCCTGGCAGCCACTTCCTGCACCAGTTAAAGCCGTGCAGTGGTGTCTTTAGAGAGCGAATTACAGTAGTCCAGACTGGTAGATATAAATGCATGAACAACCATCTCTATGTCCCAAAATAAGAGGAATTGTTTGCTATTTGTCAAATATGCCCCTGATCATACTAAAACTTCATGACACTGAAGGAGATTTTTTGTTGTTTTTATGTACCCTGAGAACTTATTAAAGTGAAGTTTGTGGCAGACTAAAAACGATCTTCCTCTAGCAAGTTCCTGATCGCAAATGTATTCATCGGGGGTTCCTTAATTGACAGAAAGACCTGGCCATAGCACATAGTTTGTGAGAAATAACTTTAATCATAGTGTGATTCTATATAATATTCAATATATGGCACAGCCCTTACCCACAGCCATAAATCAGCTAAATTCGAGTTCTTTTTTTTAATCTCTTAAAATTGCAAATAATCTGTTTGACTTTTGACAATAGATGCATTTTTCAGATTATTTATTTACAGATCATTTGTTAGACTTTGGATAAAAAAGAACAACTCAGCAGGGTCAAAAATGATTTCCCACAAAATTTCGAAAAATCTCAAGTATAACAGCTTCGATTACACCGAACAACCCGTGCACTTCAAAGACATCATACATGGCTCTATTGAAAGAGAAGTGTTAATTACTTTGAGTGACATCTGAAATATTACTCACGGATAATAAAACATAGTTGTAATGCTCACTGTGTGCTCTAAAAAAAACGGACTAAAGTCTAATCTGCTCTAGATGAGCAGCCTCAGTACAGTGCTTCTGGCATCAGTGCGTAAAAGGCTGGAGAATGCAGGCAGTGAATCTGTCAAGGGTCTGGATCGCACTGTTCTGCTAAATGTGGAGTGCACTGCTGTTCCCACTTACTGTGAAGTGGATTTGGCAGCCTCCCATGATGTAGTCCAGGAAGGAATAGACTCTGTGAAGCTGAAAAATGAAGGATGTTTGGAGAGTCTCAGAATAGAGTGTGCAGAACAACAGCAATCACAAAAAATTCTGAACTTAAAGATGGATTTTTAAAAAAAGTATGTAAACTGTTATCAATTTGTCATCAACTCTGCTCAGGGACCTAGCTATTTGTTAGTACATCTCTCATAAACCTTTAATCATCAAACTACTGTAATAGCTGTCCTCTAGCAACTCCCAATCACAACCAGTTAATCATCTCAATGTGTTTATAAAGCTTCAGCTCACACCATACTTTAAAGTTTATCGATTACGTTCATTCTAATCTGCTTTTCTGAGGTTTTTACCTTGGCTTACCCTTGTCTAGTTCCTTGTTATTATCCTTGGACGACTTTCAGTTTACGCTTGAGCTTTTGCAGTTATTCTGGATAACCCTCTTGGTTTTGTTTGTTTGTGTTTTTGCCAATACTAACAAAACCTGCTCCATTTGGATTCCTTGTATTAACTCCATCTGTCACATATGACACATTGTAAGTTGATTTTTATATGTTATTTTTTTAAATTAATCTGATCTCACAGCTGCTCTCATTTAAGCTCATTATTAGCCCTATATAAACCGCCTTCACTCCCTGCTTCATTGATGATTAAACAGCAAACCTCCTTTTCCCCCACTTATGAAGGCCCCAGGCCGTCACAGACAGCTTAGACATTGCTCACCAATTTAGCTTGCATACTAATACTACTGATGAATCAAGCTAGCGAAATATATCGAGACAGCCCCAACTTTAATTAAAATGTCAAAATGGACTCAAAATGAGAAAAGAATGAAAATTGCAAGAGTCAAGTCTATTGTAAGCTACCTTTCACAAATAGACGAAAAAACAATAACTGCATTTTCTGCGTGTTCTTAATGCATAAAATGTTTGTATTCAGACAAACACTTCCAAACATGTCTGATGATTTCAAGTGGGAAAAAAACATTGTATTTCACCGGTGTTTATATTTCTGAAAGTATGTTTCAAATAGGACGTGTAGCTTATTGTGTGTTAACAGTCATTTGGATTGTGTTTCAAAAATGGACAGGAATAGTTGGCACATTTAGCTAAAGCCTCAAAAAATGGTCACTTTTGTTCACGTTGTACTTTAACAAACTCCCCCTAGAGATTTTCTGTTAATTAGTCTTATCTAAAGAGATTTGTTGTACCAACAGTGGTATTCAGAGCTCAGCCATGCAATATCAGATCGGGCTCAAATTTGCCATGTGTGTTATGAGTCCATGTCTAAACTTTTTTAAATACCAACCAACAGTGGAAAGTTATAGCAACACCTAGTGGAAATATGGACTACCCTATTTTCTGCTGTTTTATACTGTTGCAATACAATACATTACAACTGTATTTATATAGGACTTTTGTGCACAAATTAAAACCTTTCACACAACACAGGGAGCTGGTCTGCTGGTTATTTCAGACTGTGTTTGAGGGAGATGTTTGAGAACTGGAACACTCTGTTAAGTGACCAAGACCTACGAAACAAGTAAATTGAGGAAGTCCGTTATTTTCTACTTACTTGGAAAAACTGGTACAATTCCAGCTTTTACCCATCAGTCTTATCCTAATGTATGTGGGATGTTAAATTGCGACTTCGCTAAACTATATTCGTACAGCAGACATTGAAAAATGATGCCATATGAGGTGCGAGAACCGTTTGATTGCTGCTTGCAGCTTTAGTTTGGTAATGTACTTATAGAAAGTCAACTTTATGTAATTACCTAAAAATATCCCACACTTTCATACAAATGCTTTTAACATACTATTGAAATAATCACAGCCGTTTTTCACATATTTTGATATAATTTAAATTGTACGTTCAAAATTGTCATTATAACATACACTAAAAACATAAAGTTATTTTTTTTAGACATTTTATTATCAACACAATAATATTGTGTTTGAGCATATTTTAAGCTACATTGAGACAAATTGAGACATTGTTATTGCCATTACTTCATGATATTTTATTTTAAAGTCTGAATATATTACTGAAAATGCATTTATAGTATACTAACTAAGTTTTTCCACTTTAGCATATAAAGGTATACTAACACTGCATGTCAAATTGAGCTTTCCTTACAATGTAATTACAATTACAATATATTTGGTGCACAATAAATATTCCGAAATAACATGCTACAGGTTAACATTAACATGTTATTTTTTGCGATCCAGCATGCATTCATCACTGAGATGCAGTAGAGAAAGCCACCTCTTACAAACAAGGAGAGCGCTATCTGCTCCACACACACAGCTTGATCATCACTCCAACAGTAACAAATGTATTTTCCTTCAAAACCTCTCTGGTTATATTCTGAAGCACAACAGAAAATGGTGCGTTTTAAAATCCCAATCAAACCCAACAAAGGTCTTTGCATTAAATTTTTATCCAAGTATTTTGCACATTAAAAAAAATTTCTCCTGAGCTTGTGTCAATCACATTTAAACAGTCCCGCAGAGAATGCCTTCTCTCATTAAAATCTAAATACATTCATTACACTGAAATTTTGGCATAAGGGGCTTTTTCATTAACATTTGTGAACTGGAACATTATCATCTTTCAGTCCATAAACATGCACATCGAGTTCTCACATAGTTTTTTACTTATAATAATCGCATCTATGGGGTATTTTAATACCAATTCCAAATCTCCTTGGAAATGGGGATTAATTTACTCTGCTTGGTGGATGTTTAATTTGGAAGTTGTGTGGTTGGCCACAGGAGAAAATAATATTATAGTTGAAGTTCTTTCAACTATATAAAAAAAAAAAGTTAAAGTTGAAGTATAGTTATTTCTCTCTTATCTTTAACAAAACAAGTTCATGAGAGCTTCTGTTAGAGCTTTATTCACAAAAAAAATTTTAATCGATTTTTTTCCACCCCTATTCAAAATCATTCTGCAAAATGTTCAAAACACACTATAACTTTGATAATAATAATTTTATTAATAATAAAGATAGCATTGGCATATTACATCAAGGTAAAAATAGATTTTCAATCAAGCACTTCGAGGTCGAAGTTGCCAGTTAATCAATAAAATTGTTTTATCGCCCAGCCCTACAGCTTCTATAATCCAAGTTATAGAATTTAAAAGGTTACTGGAGGCTGAGTGAAAGATGTGCTAGTGGTGGTGAGTGACTGGGATATTTGTCTGTCCAAAATGTAATTTAGAAACAGTTGCTTTTAACATTTGGTAATGATAAACATGTTTAAACAGTTGCATGAAGATTTGAGACCAGAGCCGTTCTGTTTGCATGTTCTACCATTGCCTGTTAAAGGGTTCCCAACAGAAGCCTTCAGCTGGATCGTGACTTCTGATTGAAAAAAATGAAAGTGTTGTGGTGGATTGTTGACCTGTTTAGATTACGGTCCCCTTATGTATTAACAATAAGAGCAAGACCAATCCCTGAGACACAATGCAGCAACTAACTGGGATTCAACTTATTGGAATTACTGGAAATGGATTCTGCATTCTTATTTATATCTTTTAAAAAAAAAAGTGAAAATTCAAACCTATTTTTGTTGCTTAAAAACTGAATGTATTGTTTTTAAATAATTTATAACACAACATATTACTTATGCGTTAGAATTTTAGTGCAAGATCTCTCACCTTGAGATCGCTAAGAATAACCGAACCCGAGTTCTTGTAGTTCTTCTTCTTCAGTTTGTACTTTGGATTGATGCACTCCCATGTGACCTTTAGCAAAACATAGGTGAAGATGAAAGGGCTGAGCTGAAAATTCACTTTACCCACACATCTTCAAGGCTTGTGACATTTCTTGAATCCACTCCGGTCCTCCAGTTCCCCACCAATATCAAACACCATCGTGTGGATGAGGGTCATACACTGACCTTGTTTCCTGAAGAAATCTTCTGCATTTCTTTGAAATTAGTGTAGAATTCACCGATAAAGTCATGCTTTCCTCTCGAGTCATAGTCCCAGACTAAGCACTGTCAACAGACAATTACATCAACTGATCAGGTTTGCATGTTTCCCAAAAGATATACTACTACTACTATAAAAAGGAAGCAAATCTCCCTAAAAATAATTAAAGAAATTTAAGAGTTCTGCATAAATATTAAAACGTTGATCTTGTTATAAATAGTTGCATTGATATGATCATAGGACTTTTCTACAGTGATTTTCAATATTTCAACTATAAATAAGGTAAGCCATAAAATAATAATATATTATAAAAATCTGCCCCCCTGCAAAGAGTTGATTCGGCTAAAATATGTATGTTATTACTATTTCCTTTTCTATTTTGATATTTAGCACTGTGGGTTTATTTTTCTCGCCTTTTATAACATTAAAAAGGCAATTTTATTAGATTTTGATTTGCAGACTAGAAGTTAAAGGGTAGACATAATATTTTCACTTGAGCTATTTATACTAAATCTTACTGAATCAGACCCAATTAAAATGAACTGAAATCTCTAAAATGTGAAAAAAAAATCATCTGGAAGGATTTGGCCAGTGAAATATGGCTAGTGAATAATGCCAGTGAAATCAACGCCTTGTGAAATAAAACTGATGTACTTTTTGCCAATAACTTATTTTGAATGAAAGTAAAAGGAAATCAAGCAGGTAAGAGAGAGAGAGAGAGACCTTCCGGATCAGGAATTGAACCCAGGTTGCCCTGCATAACCTAGTGTTTAGTATGTGTCCAGCTCACCACCCAAGCCATGGGAGCTGGACATAATACTGAAGTTTAAATGGAGACACCTTGAGATTTAAGACCTAAAACCTGCCCTTTTATCAGCTAAGCAGTGACCTAATCATTGATTTATGACTAAAGTTCAATATAGCACTCTATAAAACACCTGCTACGGCCTCAGATGTATGTAAAGGTAATGTGTGCATGTATTTGTTTTTGTAAATGTATGCATATGGACATGCAAACTGATCCTCTGAGAGTGTGTTAGATGTGAGTTTAGTCACACTACACCAGGTAATAGATCATTAGCTTACACTCCTCAACCAAGAGGAGCAGCTGAACCAGAAACAATAGAGAGCTGTTGCTAAGAAGTACTCCTGAATCTCTCGAACTCCAGGAGAGTACAGTTTTTTTTATTGACAGACAGAGGATTCATGGCGAAACAATAGAACACATGATACTCGTGGAATCACATTTGTGTAAATTTACAAACTTGTGTACATTTAATTTATTAGTTGTTTTTTTGAACTATGCAAAAAAAAAACGTGGGATTGTTTTTGTTTTTTTTTAAATACTCTTTCACTATGGTCGTAAAAAAAATGTGGCACTGCAGTAACAATACTTTCCAGATGCATTGAATATATTTTAAACAATGTTTTTTGCATTTGAATTTTCTGTAATAAAATAAGGTTCTGCTTGACATTAAATGAACAACAAAATGAAAAAATGTAGATTCTTTAAAAATCACCTTTAACTTCCTTTCATCATCACAGCTGCAGAGAGAAATGAGAGAAACCTTAAAGGGCTCCCATACAGGGTTCAGGTTGTTTTTAATCACCTGTGGATCAGAACAAAAAAGTTCAAGCTGTTTCTATGAACTATGAAGAAAAATTAGCTGTGCAATAAAAAAAAGTTTTAAAAAAGTCACAGCCATTGCTATATAAGGTGAAATGTAATACTTAGAACGCAAAAATAGTTGTTCAATTAGTCCAATATTATTGCATTAAGCATTCACCACTTTGACAGTCCACTTTCACTATTGCTGCTGAATTCATATCGTAAAAGAAAGAGTTAGCAAAATCACTTTTATTCAGGCTTCATAGAGTTTGTTGTTGTTACCATTAGAAGTGATCAGAATTACTTACTTCAGTTCTGTGTACAAGCTGCTCCGTTCCATCATCATTCACTCGATAAATCTCCAAAAATGGATCTGACTTGCTGAAGAGATCCTAAAATCACAAGAAAATTGACAAATATCTTACATAGACATCAATAGACAATAGCAATAATCTTTGATTTGAATAGAGCTCAGAATATAACAAGATTATCTCTAGATTAATTCAACGAGATTTATTGAACTCTAACTTTGTCCTTTGCTGAGCAATTTAATCCCGTTTAATACGACCTTGCCCCAGTTCACTCCTGTGACCCAAACATAATAAATGGGTATAATTATTACGGATGGATGGATGAGCAATGCATTAATCAATCAATAAATACAATTGATTTATTTAAACCCACAATGTTACCCCTTTTTCCTTTGTAATTTGTTGCAATTTGAGTTTTTTGTTATGTGTGCAAAAAGAAATGTATTATCTTCCCCTTCAGTCTCCAATGTGACCCAGAGTGAAACGGAACAGCTCTTCCTGTGTTGTCCTATTTTTGTTTCCCTGACACAAACAAAATGACGGTGCAACCTAATAAATCACATTGGCTTTTTCATAAAAGTTTTCACAGAATTTACCAGTGCTTAAACCCTCAATGATGGTGAAAATCTCTACTGTCTCAGTTCAGGTTCAAATTAAAGATGAACTTTCTATCAGTGACGCTGCATTTGTTTTTTGTCACAAAGATTACGGTCAATGAGTCTACTTTCCATGTTTCAATTAATAAATGTTTCTGAGTTCAATTAAATTAATTGTCTTTCGATGTCATCATGTATCAGCAACCAACTCTAGAATTTAAACTGGGGAAGCATGTTGTAGATTTAAAACGTAGTAACTCTGCAGTTTATTACAACATAAAGTATAGTTAGATTGAAGCGAGTGTTGACCTTCACCAAACCAATACAAAAAATGGTCACAAGGTTTTCTCTGAGGGGTAGAAAATGTAAACTGATCCAGTTAACAGAGCCATAGAGAAATATCTCCAATCATACCAAATAAAAAGCTACATTGTCAACAGATTGACAGAGTCATTATGAACCAAATCTTTAGAGTATGCTCTGCTTGGGTTTCGTTAATCCACACACATTAACCAAGCACTTACTTATTAAAGTGATCTTTTAATCATGAGTATCTGGATACTCTTTAGTATTCAAAAATTCTACCTGATCTGAAGTGAAAATTACAGTATAGTGTTGTTAATCACTTTCTTGCCATTTATTGCTTTGCTATATTGGCTAAACGTGTCCTAAGGCTGCATTCCATTTCCACCCCTTTCCCCTACACCATGCATCTTCATTCCTTTTGCACATTCACATGAAGTAAAGGGGCATCCCAGTTGTCTTTTGAATGAAGAAGAAGGGCTAAGGTAAAGGGCAGAAAACCCACCCACACTTCAAGAGATGCCTCTGGTTTACCCAAACGTGGCTGCCAAAGTGACCAACGAAATCCACCATTTTAATAAATGTTTTCAAGTTGTAAATGTACAATTAAGAAAAACATTGCTTCATGTCAGATATGCAATCTAGCCAAATAAGGAAAGTGGACTTTTTTTACATTTATTTTATGAAAACTAAAGGGAAGCATAGGTTGTCTTGCTATGGAGCAATAACGATTGGCATGCAGAGTGGTCGCACTGTGTCAGATTATACGCGGTCCTCTTTACACAATGTGCATGTAACAGAAAAAATCTTGAGGATGTATATTTCGGTCCATGGCAGGTGCAGACTGAAGGCATCAGTGTTTTTGAAATCTTCTAGGAGAGATAGGATGAAGAATCAAACTATAGAGAGGAATTCCTTGAAAGCAAGAAAATAATTATCTTTCAGGAGGCGTGACTAGCAAGGGATTTGCTTTCATTGGCTCTCAAAACAATGGCAACTCAAATCAAGAATATTGTCAGGAAAAACCTTTAACAGCTTCAAGAAAAGCTGCTGAGGACTTCATTCCTAAATGTTTCCACATATGAGAGAGAGGTGGGGACAGAGAGATAAAGAGAGAGAGAATGGGGTCGAGCAAAGAATGAGCCATTTAATATCCCATTTCTGGCTGCATTTGCGTATGGCATCTCCATAGGGATGCTGAAAGAGGCAGAGCCCCTTCTATTTGGTTGTCACGGTAACATTGCAGCAGAGGTTTGAGTGATGGAGATGAGTGATTTTGTCTGTTGTTTGCAATCATTGCATGCATTTTACTTTACACAACTACCATCTGTTTTCCTATACGGCCATAGTTTTAGGTTATATGGCATTGTTTCCAAATATATTTAGGGTTACTACATCAAAAACAATGAATACATTTAAATAAAACATATTTTACATTAACACTTTTAAGGAGCGCTTAAATATAGTAATTAGCTCTCAACTCCTTGGCTTCCGGAACAATCTTAATTGGTATAACTGTTAAATGTATCTTCCCACTTCACTCTGCTCTTTCTCACCACACCTGTTCACCTCATCTTCTCCAGCACTTTAACATTCCCAACTAGTCACTTCCTCTATGTTTAACCTTCAACACAGATTCCTTCATGTAATATGCTAAGCTCCCTTCCCCCTTCACAAACCCACCAACAAATACAGATATAGAGACACACAACCACCACTGCCACTAGTCCCCTTACTGAATAGACACAGCTGCACTCCTCATCTACCCTAAGCAGCAATGAAGTCGTTGGCCATTTTTTGTGAGATAAATCTTGGAATACAATATAAAGAAGTTTAACAGACCACTTCCAACCAGAGTTCAGGAAGAACTCCAACCACCTTCCTCAGATACCAACCAAAAGCCCATATAACATGGTGAGACTCCTATCCAGTTCTCCAGTCCTTCCTCCACTGGTCTTATCCAACTCTCAAATCTGTTCTTAGTTGTTCGGCCCCTCCTCTACTGGTCCTGTTAAGCTCTCAACAAGGTTTCCACTGGTTTCCTCTAACTCTCAAATTCTCAAATCCGGCTCTCAAGTCTTTCCTCTGCTGGTCCTATCAAGCTCTCCTCTCTGTCCTCCATTGGGCCCATCAAGCTCTTCCTACAATGGTCAAATCCGGATCTCTAGTTCTCCTTCTGCTGGTCCTATCCAACCCTTGATTCTGTTCTTAGCCCTGCCCTTTTAGCCCTCCAGTCTTTCCTCTGCTGGTCACATTAAGTGCTCCTTTCTGTACTCCACTTGGCTCATCAAGCTCTTCAGCCCTTTCTCCAAGGGTCAAGCCAAGGTCTTTAGTTGTTCCTTTGCTGGTCATGCCCAGATATCTAGTTCTTCTTCTGCTGGTCCCATCCAGTCCTATATCCTCGGGTCCTACATCATTCGGTCCCACTCAGTTCTCTAGTTATTCCCCAGTTGATCCTGGATAGCTCAGCAATTCTTCCTCCGCTCGTCCATTTCAGTTCTCTTGTTCTTCCTCAACTAGTCCTGTAGAGTTCTCTAATATTTCTTCTGCTGGTCTGAAAAAAATGGGGCTCCAAATACACTGGAAAAAATAATGAAAAGAGTCAAATGGTAGGGTCCAAGTGTCTGGTGTTTGGAAGATCAGATTCAAGCTCTTTCACCAAGGAATTAAGCCAAAGGTGGAGCACATTATTCTGACTGGTGAGTCACTGGATTCCACTGGCAGGTAGTGCTTGATAGCAAAATGGTAATCCCCTCAGTGCTGCTTTCCACCTGCTCCGCATTATAATGCACAAATTAAAAAGTAAATTCCGCATTTGTCTTTTATGACAGAGCAAAATAGGCTCCTTTTTTAAAATAAATACCTACAAAGTTTTCCACATCAAAGTCTAGCTCTGACAGGATCATTGAAATTCACAGAGAAATTGCCACGCAAGCCGTCTTTGATTAATGTCACACAACCCAGAGTGACTTTGTGATTTAAAATGCATTAGCGACTTCTTCATGAAAATTGGCTTTCACATGAAAGACACAAGCACCCCTAGAAAGCAACACATGCACAAGCTGTCATGAAGCCTGACACAGTTTGATCTGCTAATGTGTCCATTCTGTTCAATACAGATCCGTTTGCATTCAAAGAAAGCCAACGCTTTTTGCACAGATAGCTCTAGTCCAAAGATAGCAGCACAGTCATTATCCTGCCTTTTATTACACTCAATCCATCCTCTCACTATCATATCTGGACTGAGACAGCACCAACAATGGACTTTGAAATGACTGAAAAAACCCACTATTGGGTTTATGCAATGTTTCTCATGTAAACAATTCACAATGCTCAGGATAAGTGCATTACAGATTATTCCTCAAAAACCTAAGACGTTCATACTGATTTTGTTTTCAATTATAATTTCGGCCTTAACAATACAATAAAAATGGACAACATTCGACTTCCTGAGTCATGCTTGAATGAGTTTCCTCTGGGGTTTCCTGCTTTCTTCCACTGGGCAAAAACATGGTTCAGTTTAATTGGTTTTGCTAAATGACCTTTTTAGAACTATATACATTTTCGCAGGTGGCAGGAGAGACACGGACACCCAGACATCGTTCGAAGCTGCTCAAGGCTTTTTTTATTTAAAAGATGCATCTCAATAAGTAATAATGGTGGTGAGCCGGCCAGGCGAGCAAATAAAGAACAATCCTTTATTGTATATTAGTATATTACTCATTAAATTACTTTTGCATTACTCGGCAACTTACCATACGATCATTTTTCTAAATCACTGGAACAAAAAAAACCTTTACTTCAATAATACACCAACTTTGGGAAGAATACATTGCGTAATAATGCAGGCAATGATCCATGTTGGGTTTTTTATTGCTATTACTTTGCTATTATTAGGAATCTGTGCTCTGCTTAACCCATCTAAGTGTACACACAGCAGTGAACAAACCCACCATAACTTGCTCAAGGGCACCACAGTTGTGGATGTTAAAGGTGCGATAGAGTAAACCAACTGTGGATCAAACCAGCAACCTTCTCATCACCAGTCAATCGCCTCCATATATCCGCAACTGCCCATTTAATCTGATATAGTACATTTTCAAGAAGCAAGAAACATACAGGCCAAGCACAGTCAAAGAAGTTCACTTGATATAACAATACTTTACAGTATCCTTTAAAAACGTGGGGCTGGTTTCACAAATGAACCCCTAATTAAAACAAAAAAGAAAGTCCTCCTCCCAGTCCGGACGTGATTGTGAAGGTGGCATACGAGGCATTTCCTGTTGATTTTCACATCTATGCTATTTTGCAGCGATCACTGCGTGAGAGTTTAAGCATTCCGTATGGAAGTGACTCTCAAGCCTGAAAAGCTCTGACATGGCCTTGTGTTCTTTAGCTAAGACAACTGAGGCTCTGTTGCACGAGATGGTGATTTCACATTTCCTGCGTCTTATGACAGGCAGGTGCTATATGCATTTAATTGAAAAATTCAAGTTAGTAACTGCATGTGATTAATGTATTTAGAAATCAATTTTATGCTGTATACTATCATGAAAAGCAATCTGAAAACCATAACAAAGACTTTTCTAATTGCTGCATACCAGAGATACATAGACATCAGTAATTCTATAAGAGACTATAACATCCCGATGGCCTGAAAAAGCATTTAATGGCTCTCTGATGAATATATTAAGGATATAGAAATGGACTGCAAGAAATGAGAGTGAGAATTCAATCTTAGTACTTTATGGAGTTTGCCACCATTAGCTTTACAGAATTAGCCTGGTTAATGTTCAAATGGGCAGGGGAATGTGCTCATTGCAGGGACAGAAATAAATTAGTGATGTGCCAGCGTAGCCTCTGCTTTCATCCATGTGAAATGTGCAAAGAATGTGCCTCCGTACACTACACACAGCATGACTAAATAAGCTTTAATGCATGAGCACATGTCCAAGACAAATCCTGCATTAAATAAGGGAGGTCACGCAAAACATGCGGACATTGTTGATGTTAAAACGTTTAAATGATTCATGTTAATGCTTTTCTTTTATGGTATATAGCGACCTGCACAACCCAATGTTAAGAAATGTTAAACTTTTCCCAAAACTTAAATCAGATATCCTTAAATCAAATCAGTCTTTTTGAACATTTTGAAAGATTTTTTTCAGTTGAAGTTTATCTGTATTTTTAAAAGTACCAACCTTTTCCAAATTTCCTTTGCTGTAACAATCAACAAATTAGATTGTGTGTCTGCAGAAGCTAGAGAAAGCATGCCTCAGTTGTGCTTAATCCAAATTTAGAACGCAATTTACCAATTGTGTGGTGTATTTCAATGAAAACATTTGAAAACATATGGTAGGGAGGCTTCTAATTGTTGAAGTAAATCACCACTTGGATTGGTATGCTTTTGAAAACGTGTCATGGGGATTTTGTGATGCAAAATGTGGTTGTTTTGGCAAGGTTTATAAATCTGTAGTGTTTTAGCACCAAAAGATGCTTGGGTTGAGATTTAGGATTTTCTTGTTATCCTTTCATTTACATAACATTCAGGTTTAAAATGCAGTTCCATTTCATGCAAGAAAAAGATACAGAAACAAAAGTCTAGTTGGTAAAATCTCAGTCAGCCAATGCTTTGTGTGGGTGTCTGAATGATAAAAGCATCTCTAATCAGAATCACAGCTGTGTTTTATGTCAAACAGCATTTCTATCTCATGGTTAAAAAGATAAATATTCTGATTTTCCCACCTAACATTGGGAAACGAGTGATGGCAATTGATTTGCTGCTTCCCTTCATTACTAGAGATATATGGATTCCTCAAAGCCGGCTTTTCTTGTAGAAGAATGGACTAAAAAAGCGCTGTGTTTTTGAAGATAACCACTGAGCGGAAATGGCGCCCCAGGCTAAGAGGAGGAGAGTGAGAAATGAAGAAGAAGAAAGAGGAAAAGCACATGAGATGACTCCAGAGAGGTTGCAGAGGCGTTTGTGTACTGCAGAGTATTATAGAGGGAGGTGTAGAGATACCTGGAGAACTACAGGGCATATAGAGAGCAACGCCGTGGGTAGACGTGTGTAGGAGAGACAGCAACCAAACACACATCCAGTCAGAAAAACTCAACCACGGAAACTGATGATCATTAAGCAACTAAACTTAAAGCTGTGTTTATTCAGTCATTCCTTATCTTTACCTGTCCATTGCTATTGATGGGACATGAGTATCTGCAATGGAAAAATGTGTCTCTTCGCAAGTAACAAAAGATATTTCTAGGGATTTATTTAAAGCAGAAAAAAAGTCACAATTTGCTGCTTTCCTTTAACAACAGCTCAAGTAAATAACTAAAATAACAAGGGTGCTACCTGTGGATTATAGATAATTGATATAGATAATACTATAGATAATTGCTGTGGAGCAACAGGTTTTTAGTGCTAATAAAAACAGGAAAAAATGTTGCTGTGGTCACCCTTCAAACAGCAGTAATTCTTCTAGATACACTTGCACACCGATTGTGAAGTACATCAGCTGGTAGATTTTTCCAAACATATTGGATAATTACCCAGGGATCTTCTTTGGATTTTGCACATCCTTCTGTCTCTTCATATAATCCCAGACATACTAGATGGTGTTAATATTGGGGTTTTGTCGAGGCCATATAATCACTTATTGTACTTCTTGTTTTTCTTTATGCTGAACATAGTTCTTAATCACTGTGGCAATGAGTTTGGGGCCAATCATATGCCTTGCTTATTTAACTCATCAGTCCAGAGCACCTGCTTCCCTTTTTCTGCACCCCTGTTCCTATTTCTTATGCTTATATAATGCTTGGCCTTGTTTCCACATTGGAGATAGGGCTTTTGCTGAAACTCTTCCATGAAAATAACTTCTAGTCAGAATTATCTAGATAGTAGATGGGTACAACTGGGTCCCTCTGGGTCCTTCTGCCAGGTTTGAGATTATTGCACTGCTGGACAACTTCCACCTTCGAAAGGTTATTTGCTTGATCTTGAAACCCTAGTCTGAATTATAATCCTCATCTAGCCTTGTTGATAAAGTACAGATCATGTTTTGGCTAACAATAAATCTAAGGTTTGATGATCATTGAACCTAAATGGTATGATTTGGTGGATCAACCACATGACAATACTCCTACAAATCACAAAAGTGTACCTAAAATAACTTTTGCTGGTTTAAAGGAAAAGAAAGTAAAACCAAATATTGATTTGATTTAGATTTTTACCCATGAAAAAGTTCATTTGTAAACCTGTAGGCATACATCATCATTGATATCATTGAAACTGGCAGGGTTTAAAAAAAAAATCCCTAGCCCTATCTCTTTCTCTTGGGGTGGCCCAATTCTCTTTTTAAAGAAGGGGAAGGGCTAAGACAAAGGGGTATATAGCCATCCAAAAAAACTGAGGTCTAGACACCTAAGCCAATCAAAGGATTTCCCAGCAGACCCCTTGAGGTCTATCATTATCAGTCCAGTCAAAGTGTTGAAAAGGCATTGAATCCACATTTCTCCTGTGTTTTAAAAGGATCAATTTTAACATTTTAAAATATTACAAGAAAACTTTTTTGTCAACTAAAATGAATTGATGATTAATATATTTTGCATCAATTACACAGTATATTAATAGTATAATCAAGAAAAAGCAAAACTCTGCTAGTTTGCATTTAAGTCTATAGCATTTTTGCTGGTGATTCAGCTCTGTTGGTCTTTGATTTCGAGAGAGCTTTTATTCTCCACAGGAAAGCTCAGCTCTTTGACAGACATTATGCCAAGTTCAAAACAGTAGCATGGAATTGTATGAAGCCATTACAGCCCTAATGGCTCTTCACTGAGCTGAAATTGAGAAGCCAAAACATTAAGAGCAAGTTGAAAGTCTCTTTGGTTACTGCAATTATCCATTTCAGAGGCGTCAAAGAGAAAAAAAAAAAATGAAACAAACTGTAGTTTTTCTAAGTGTAAACTCTGGTGAGCTGCTCATGTTGCTTCTTACCTTATCATCAAGCTTCTTAGCACAGAAAGAGAGTTCCACATAGCCGTTGTTCCCAGAAATCTCCTCAGCATGAATCTGCGGAAATAAGAAAGGGCTAACCAGAAAGAATCCAGAGTACTGTTGCTGTTTCTACTCTGCATCTGGAGAAAACCTGTTTCTGAATCAGCTTGTTCTTGCATATGAGCATACAGAACAACCATTAGAAATCACCTAGCATCTAGTTTGAGTGGAGTAGTATGCATCACGTCTCATCTTTCTCATTCAGAGATTGCCCCATGATGATTCATATTACTTTGCAAATGCTTTAATTAAGACTTCAGCTTGCTCACTGTGTTTGAAAGGAATGGAATTGGGTGAATTTGGATCCAGTAAAGGCCTCCACAGATTATAAATATAATGAATCTATCCATCCATTCATGCATATGTACATACTAATTTCAGATTGTCAGTAAATACACCGATTCATCTATTCATCCACGTGTTCATCCATTCATTGTACTACCACCTTGTATCCATCCATTAATCCTTCCATTTCTATGTTTGTACATTTCTTCATTTGTCCCATTATCACTTTGTCTGTACTTAATGCACATATTCATCCACCACTCTATACATTCCTTCATCACCCTTAAAATATCATCCATCCAAAATTCATCGTTCTGTTTTACACCCTTCCATCCATCCATCTGTCATGCAAACCATCTTTAGATTCTTCCCCCATGCAATTGAAATCCCTTTATTCATCCATACATCCATAACATCTTTAGATCCATTCCTCAACCATCTATCAGACTTTACCTCCATTTACCTTTACCTCCATTAATACTATCCATCTGTAGATTCATCCCATCATCCATCATTTAACATTTCACACCCACCCATCCTCCCATCCATCCAAAACATTGATATATCCATTCATCCCTCCATGTCATCTGTAGATCATCTTTTAGCATTTCCCACTCACTCTGCAATCATCCACAACATATTTATATATTTCTCTAAACCATCAATCAAATCCATCCATATTTCCATTTATTCATCAATTAAATCCATCTTTTGATGAACCCCTCATCCATTATCTAGCATTTCCAATCACCCCCAAACAACCATCCATTCATTTGCATTTCACATCATTAAACCCATCCACTGATTGATCAATCCATTTAGCCAATTATTCTGTCTGTAGATTCGTCTCCATCCAACTATTTGCATTTCCCTGCTTCCGTCCATATAATTCATCTGTAAATATCTCTCCAACCATTAGCATTGCTCTTCATCCATCAATACTTCCACCCACGCATTCTTCATTGTAGCAAATCTATTTCATTCATCCACACATTCATTCACCAATCCACCCAACCAGCTATCTATACATTCACACATCCATCCATCCATTTAAACATACATCTATTCATCCGTACATTTTCCATACATCCACCAACAAGGCTGATTTAAATTCCATCCATCAATTCACCAACCTATACATTTATCCGTTCATTCATTCATACAGGAGTTTATCAATCCAACAATCTGTGATTCAACCTGGTCTTCCATTCCACCCCTATGGATTAATCCATCAACTCATCTGTCCAGCAATCTTTCAATATCAATTTATTTCTTCATGTATTCATTAGCAGATTTATTTGTTATTCATGGACCATGAAACAATAAATTTAAGATGAACCCACTCCAGTAACATTGATCCAATCGCTCATTTCTCTAAAACCTCTATTTGTTTACTTGTAAGGAATAGACAGACAAAAGTCTCAAATCACCACGCTCTTCAGAGGTCAAAATGTGATTGGTTAGCATTACACTTATATAACATGGGTGTAACTCAATAAGGAACCCCAGCACAAACACACATTGCTCCCAGTGTTTTAACATGAAAAGGCCATTAGCTGAATTCAAACTGATGAGAGAGCAGAGAATCAACACCTATTAGAAGGATGTGGTTATAGGTTTTGCGTTACATGCATCTTTGAACCATTTTTAAGCTGTCAACTTACAATAACAAGAAAACTTTTGCCTTTATTCAAGTGTTATATTTTTCTTGGTAATGTAGTGTTCAACAATAAATGTCATAATTGGCCTGGTATTGTTCTGTTGGATCAATTTAAAATCTAAATGCTCATGTTTAATTCATTAAATTGCCAAATTATCGGTTTACTAACCTTTTCTAAGTGAAATTGGCTTAGTATATATATATAAATTATTTGTATACATTTCTAACTGTTTTTAACGTCTGAAATTTCACTGGGCTGTGGTTTTTTCATGTCCTCCATGCCACCGGGTACAAAGATTGAATTCAGATGTCCGTTCAACTTTTGACCCAATGAAAGATAAGTCATAGGACAAATAAACAAACTTAGCAAGCTAACCAGCTAGAGAGATTTAACTACCAAAAATTTAACTCCTGACACTGGCATAGATGGCATTAGAACATTCCATTCATGATTCTATAGAGAGAAAGAGTGATAAGATTCATACTGATCTTGAATAAATGACTTTGTACTAATGTCCTGCATAGTAATGTCTCTATAAATGAAAGAGATATGATGAAATATAATGTTGAAGTTATTTCTTAAATGCAAAGTTTTTTCATTCTGGAAGAAGTGTCATTCTAGAAATCAAAGTAAGCCGTACCCTCATTAATTATGCATTATTCAGAGATGACCTCTTACACGAAGTCCCTGTTCTGATTGTTCTCCAGGAGATAAGCCATGGCAAAACAGCCACGGGGGCTCTACTTTCTTCTAAAACTTCACTTAGCTTTTATCTTGTCTTTCTAAGGAACATGTTTCACATTCCCACAACTCCAGGAACTGGAACAAAAGAAACAGGTTAGCCAAACAAGCAAGATCACAAAGGAAATCCCTGGATCTTGTAAACTTCCACTAGCAACCAATTCCTGGATTCCCCATCATTAGCTAGTAAATCTTAAAACCAACCAGCTCCGGTGATACCCTCCTGGCATGTAACATGACCTCAAACTACCACTCTCTTCAGAATCAGTGTAAATGAGAAACTAGAATGTCTATTTTAAATGAAACAGAATGTAGAATGCGTCTAGAACGGTTAATAACTTTTGGTTAAGGGTTTGGTAAAACACACGCATTGACACACTCTAGCTCTTTTCTCTGCATAAATGTGTGTTCGTGTGCATTGGATTGCCATTTATGTCTAACTTTAGTTAACAAATTCTTATTTGATTTTACACTGCATGGTTCTTGACTCGTGAATTAGACTCCCATAGAGTTTGAACTGTAACCTCTTTTGCCCTATATGAAAATTAATAGCAATCTATATAAAATTTTAGCTTACCAGGTGCAAAGATGAGACTGGAAGATGAGCCATACCAAGCTGGGTCGTACTCTTAATATATTAAAAAAAAAATAGGCAAAAGATACTTCAGAAAGATTCCTCTCTGCTCAGGCACCATCATTCTAGGTAAATTGCCACAATCAGTCTCTACACTTGCTTGTTGCAAAGTCTTCTACTGAAGTTTACATCTGTTCTCCAAATGAATCATCTGTCAGTTCCAGTCTGCCTTAGCTTAGTTTAGCTTGCATTCTATTCAGCTTCACTGTTCTAATGGTTGCCTGTTGAGGGGAATCCATCGGCATCCTTAAGTGCCATCTGCTTTAGCTGTTTCCACCTGCAATTTCATCTTTCTTGTGTCAAGGAGGAGAGCTATTTCTGTTTGAACTGTTACTTGTGCCATAGTGGACGTCTTCTGAAAGTTGATATCTCTGCAACACTTACATGTGCAGGCCAAATGTGATGCCTTTAATGAAACCAAGCAAAGGAATTAAAAATTAAATCTTACTTTTAGGGTGAATTACACATCTTTTGTCATGGTAGTGGTGCAAGAACTGTAATACTTAATTAACACACTGGCATTCAGTGATCAATCTAATTACTGTGAAACACTAGAACCCTGATATGTGATAACACAGTTTAGGATACAAGTTAAACTTTGCAGTTCTTTCATGTTAGAGCTCATTCCTCAAACGTGACAGCTTTTTAAATCACTTTGGCTTAATACAGAGATTCCGGAGAGACTCTCATAAAGTTACTATACATTTATATCCCCCATTCATCACAAGTACCACCGGGTTCACTCAACAGCAACAAGGAATATTTTAAAGTGCCATTTCGCTTCAGAAATATGGAAGCAAAAATTGCTCTTTTTGTAATGTGCAGTCATCCTCTGAGAATAATGATGAGCATCGGGGGAAGGATTTGGCTTGTAGCTGGCATTATTAAACCTGTGGTACTACAGAAAATGGTTCAATTCCATTTAATTTTATTATCCATAACCAATTATTCCTAATCACCTAATTAGAGTATTGGGGATCTGTTGATGCCTTTACCAGCTGAAACTGGCTGAAAAAAAGCACACATACTCTGTGACCCTTTGCAAAACAGTATTTATTCGATGGGAGTTGAACCCATAATTTAGGTGTTGCTAGAACCATGTTATGAAACAAAAATGCTCAAATCTTTATATGCATCAGTGTAATTACCAATGAAAATGGACCATGCACAATTATAACCAATGGTTAATGCCTCATGACAAAATATAAGGCATACATTCAGAAAGAAATATGTCTTGGGCCTATTTATTTTGTTTAATGTACCACATTAAAAGTGGTCAATGAACTAGATTGGAACTGAGCTGTGCCCGAAGCTTTCGAGTATAGAGAATTTATTGGCTTTCAAACATATCTAGGTGAGCTCACGGAGTGCTGCCTAGCTGAAAACACTGTTTATAATATAACTATTTATAATAAACACAGCATAATACTGTAAGAATAATTTTTTCACACATTAACACTGATCTTGGGGTCAGCATTTTTGTGTAGTGTGTAGCACTGTTTGTAGTCCATAGTATACCCTGCCTTTGCCAAAAGTTAGCTGGAGACAAGCACCAGCAAATCCCTGGGACCCTGACAATGTGCATAAACACCAGTGCATAAACACCAGTGTCAGGTTTGCAAGCACTTGAGTTCAACACAACAGAGTCTTGAAATACACAAATTCACAGAACAGTTTGGAGCTAATGCCTGGTGGTCAAATCTCTTGCATTGATTACATTGTAAAGAGCAGTAAAAAAATAAAACAATGCTTTTAGAACTTTTCATGTTTTCTTTAACTTAAATTAAAAACCTAAACTTGTTAAAGGAATGAATCGCAGCAATGCTTTTATTTACCTGATCTCCTTCAATATTTTCTGCATAAGAAATTGAAAAAAATGACTTAAACTTAGGTTCAGAGTTGCCCGCACCTCAACTGTTTTAACTAGGGCTTTATGTCCAATGACATAAAAAAAGACAAGCATTTTGGATAGAATTGAGCAATTCTCAATGAGGCTCAGCTTCACACTGCCCAATTTCACTGCTGCTGCTCTATATTTGAACAGGTAATAGATACAGCTAAGCATGCCTTTCTAAAATAGAAAAAATGGCTTTATAAAACAATAATATAAATACTATACCCAAACAGATTTTTTTAAACAATCTGAGTTCAATTGATTTATTTAATGGTAAAATTTTACAACTTATATTGCTATGTTTCACAGAATTGCTACAGAATTGGCAAATTACCAAGGGCCAAACTATAAACTCAATGCATAATAAAATACTACTATACATAACAACTGTATTTTCTAAAATGAGACTAAGTAAGTTGTCTAACTTCCAACTTTACTGGGATGTATCTCTAGATACTTCCCTGCTATTCTGTCAAAATATCTGCAGATATTAAATCAATAACCATTTACATCCATACTGTACTATGAGAGTTTTTTTCTATTAAACAGCTGGTTTGTATGCACTTACTGTAATTGTGGATTTTCCAGCATACTTTCCATATTTCAGCAACAAAGGCTTGACCATCTTCTTTTGTGCCACTATCTATGGAACAGATAAAAAGTCTAATGTAAAAAAGCATTGTACAGTAGTAAA
Organism: Danionella cerebrum; assembly: GCA_007224835.1. NCBI lineage: Eukaryota > Metazoa > Chordata > Actinopteri > Cypriniformes > Danionidae > Danionella > Danionella cerebrum. The sequence continues at coordinate 11,435 of SRMA01027520.1, read as the reverse complement.
TGCATCAGCAAACACTCACGGAATCCTGTACAAAAATCATTTATCAAATAATTATTCGTACCTCTCAAACCTATAAATTACTATTTGTTTTGACCTCCCTCTGAGTTAAACTTGTTATTCACACTGTTAGCTAGTTGCAAATTAAAAATAATGCTAATTAATCAATATCTGTTAACCAGGATCTAAGAAGACTTCCTGTTTGTTTAGAACTAGCCAAGTTAGGCGATGACAGTTAGTTGTTTGCAACAGGAGACAATTTATATGCAAATAATGCTCATATCTATTCCTTACCATGTACACTTGGTTTTTCGCCAGTTCTTCCCTTGCAGGTTTGAAGGTGCTATATAGCACTTTTTCACTTTAAAGAACCGCTTAAGCTCTTTTTGGTTCTTCATCAGTTCTTCACTTGATCTTTGCCATTTTGGAGGTATGGTACAGAACATTTTAGATCTAAAGAACCCCTTTAAGGTCTTTTGGTTCTTCACAGGTTCTCTGTAATTTATGTAATACTTTTGTACTACTAAGTTGCATGAAGAAACTCTTAGCTTTTTTGGTACTTGCACAACTTTACTACAGTTCTACTAAGCACCTTCATGGCTCTTGAACTGAATATCCAAACCAACTGATCAAGATCTGTGCGAATGGTTTAGGAACATTTAGAAGAGAGTGGTCAAGTTACAAATTGCAATCTCTATTTGACATTGAGGCCTTCAAGGATTTTTCATTGACATATAAAATATTAAATGATTTCTCAAGGGTTTGCAATTAAAATGTTTGAAATTAAAGCAAGATGTTGAGGATATTATCATGATTAAGACATTAATATATAAGACACAAAGCAACTGAACCTGTCCAAGAGTGCACTCCACACCACCTAAGAAGTCATCATCTCGTGTTCCAATACTGTGGGCTCCATGGATGTCGTACACCTCAAAGCGCAGCTTCTGTACCTCCTCGAAATAATAATCCAACATTAAGACTTTAGCAAAGACTGGATTCAGGTTGCTCTTGATCACTTCAGTACGGTCCAGCTGAAACACAAACGCAGATGATCACTTTGATTGAATACTGAGTAAAGACAAACAATCTCACTGAAAGAGACAAACATTTCTATATCCGTAGTCAGAACAAATGCTCTGGAACAATCCCAAATACTCTGATGTCTTTTGTTAGTTTGATACAATGGCTCACAACGTTTGGTCATGTCAAAGCTCTATGTCTTGTTTTATTATTCCTCAAACATGTTTCATTACATTTCTAATGTAAGTATTTTATGAGAATATAACACAATTTAATGTTTTAGTACACTAACACTTCACCTGAGACCAGTTAATGTGATTAAGGCATCATACATCTATTACCCAACCACTTGAAACTATACATATCAATGTTCCTCCGGGAATCATCGATTGTGACGCCGGATACATACTGCATGTTTCTCTTTGCTGGTTAAGACCAGTGTAGTGTGAATCAGCTTAAACAAAAATATATATTCAAATAATAGATATTCTTATTTCTTACAGTAGGCATCTTCTAATCAACCACAGAGTTTTTGCTGCATCCACCTGGGACCGCTTGCATTTGACACCAGAACAAACACTACATACTGGAATAACGATGTAGAGGAAACCTATTAATATATGTGAGCATTAGGACTTCTTTGCAACTTTAGCCAGAATACCAGGGTTACATAGATCAGATAAAACTTCCCACAAGGTCTCTTATATCCCAAATGAACCAGGCTCAGTCCTTCAGCTGCACTATTTCTACAAATCTATTTACGATCTACTGCACAAAAGTATCATCTTCACATGATATAGCCATAGTAAATGAGAAAATACCATTATATCCTCTAGAAGATGTCACTTGTTGTGTATTAGTCACTCTACAAGATTTGCCCCATTCTGCTCTATTCAAATCTATACAAAAATCCCAGATTGGTGAGTGTGCATAAATGCAATGCAATGACAGATCCCATATCTGACAGAATTTTGAAGCGGAATAAACTTTATTCTGGAAAGACGCATCACATAACATGATTTGAGCAGTGTTTCCCTTACCATTATATTAGGGGGGCGCAGCGCCTCCCCAACGGCACCCCCCGCCCCCCTTGAAGGTCAAGTTAATTTTATTTTATTTTCGTCGAATAACGACAGAAGTAATTTATATATAACAGGTCTTTGCTTTTTTCTTTTATTAAACTAAATAGCATTATGTTATTTATACGACGGCATGTAATTTCTGTCTCAACGTTTGCGCGTTTACAATTGTCCTCCGTGTCGCGCACGGCGGAGTTCCGCCCCGATGAGCGCGCACCGCGGAGTTCCGCTCCAATGCGCGCACACACACACACCCATCAGCGGACAGAGAGAGACCGCGCGTCGGAGAATATGTTGCAGCAGGCAAAAATATCCGCTTTTTTAAACGCTCCCAAGGTGGTGACGATGACAGCACGTGTTCTGCTGCGAGCAGCAGCCGGTGTAGCTTTCCTACTCCGAATCAAAGTACAGAAAAGAGCCCAAGTGCTGCATGTCTTACCCCTGACAAGCACCAAAAGTCTAGCCACCACAGAATGACAGGTTTTGACCCAGCTTGGCTGTCAGAGGGGAAATACTCCCCCTGGCTGTAAAAGACTGATCTTGGTAAGTAAGTAAATACACACAAGCATGAATGAACGAATTGATAAATAAATTGCTTAATTAATAGCTAGCTAGTTAGTTATACAATGGCATTTCCTGCTTTAAACTATCACTATGTTAAGTTGATTTTTACTGTTGTTACTATCAGTTATCACTTTTAAAGCCTAACAGTTAATGTATTTACAGGTCAAAACAGACATTCGCAATAGGCTGCAAGGGGACCATCTTGCAGCCTGCATGCGGATCTCAATAAATGGGCCAGAAGTTTCAGACTATCCATACCAAGATGCTCTGGAAATGTTCTTTCAGAAGCCCAGAAAGATACACTGCAGTGACAAAAGTTGCACACTTTGTGAATAATTAACATATTAAAATAAATCTGATGTTTAGTGTTTAGTTCAGTGTACAGTTGTTTAGTTATTGTACAGTAATTGTTCACACATTATAATATATTGGTATACTGCAATTAAAAGAAACATATAAACACTATTAAGTGTTTGTGTGAGTGTTTTGCCGCACCACCCATAACACCACAACCCCCCCCCCCCCAGGCCATGATCCTAGGGGAAACACTGTTGAGCAATCAAATTGGAGAACACAAAAGCTTTTGATACATCAACGCACAGTAAATGTACATTTCAAAACTTAAGTATTTATATAAAGTGGATTATAGTAAAAACTTTTGGTGAAAAATTGGTTTACAACAGTGCATTCAGAGCAGAACACTCAGAAACAAGTGGTACACGGGTACACCCATCTACAGTCCAAAGAAGTCCGACCAGATGTGGTTCGTTCATTCATTTATTCATACATATTCCATACCTGCTTTCACACGTTCACGCTAGTTGAATAGAACCCTAAGGGCAACTTAGATTATTCAATTAACCCTACACATGTTTATTTGATTATGGGAGAAACCTGAGTACACGGAGGAAACTCATGCAAGCACAGGGAGAACATGCAAACTCCTTCCAGAAAGCTCACTGGCGAGCCTTAAACCGGCAACCTTCTAACTGGAAGGCCACAGTACTACTCACCCACCATTAAAAAAAATCTACATTTGAGTTTGTTTGTCGGAGGTGCAAGAGATTGATACAGTAATGGGTGTCTGCAGGCAAGGGTTAAGCATAGTGGGTTCCTTGAATGTTAATGGGTGCATTTTGTCAAAGACGGTTGGAGATTTGGTCAGGATTAAAGGTGCACTCAATGTTGAGAAATACCACCAAAAAGAAAGTTGCACTCATGTTCTTAACATGACACAATGAGAAACACATTGATTACTAATGATCTACAATAATTATCTACAATAATTAACTATTTGTGATATAGAAAAGCGGGCCTGGCATGCTAGTTTCACTGTAGTGAAATTCAGCAGTAACCTGTCTCTAGAAATGCAACACTATTTTGTTCATCATTTGGTAAAGCATCACTTGTAAACAAACTCAAACAAAAGTGGCCTTTTGATGAAAGTCTTATTCTTGACTCTCCCCTACACAGATTCAAGGCTTTGCCTCATACAAAACCCCTTTGTTACCATGTCTCAATTTATGATCTGTGTCTTTAACACTCCCTCTGCTTTCTCTTTGTTCCCTAGAATGAATGTTGGCAAGAAAAATTTAAACAATCATTTTCATTCTTGAACAATTGGCTGTAGGAGTCAACGCATGATCGACAGAGAGATTAGGGATATTGTAATGCTTAGAGATACAAACAGAAAACATTAATAAAATTTGGTATTAATAACTACAATATTAAAGCCACAGCTGAATAAGCGGGTTGAAAAATGAATGAATCAATGAAGGAACGCTACTGGCCATGAAATATGAACAATGCGTTGTTACAAGTTTTTAGATTTTTTTTCTCATTTCTATAAAGATTATCTTGCCAATTGTTAGTCATAATGGAGTAGTATGAGCATTTGGGTTTGTTGGGTGGTCAAGTGCTGAAATAGCTCCATTTGTATATTACTTTAGAACCATAACATGTCTTATGATGCCTCTGAGGGACCCATTTTAGGTCCGATTTTATTCGCTTTTAGTTTGCTTCCAATTGCTAGACATTTGAAAAAAACACCATGGGGTGCATCACTTTTAAGTAGATCCCCTGCACATTTATGTTCCCCCGGAACAGGCTAGCACTAAAAGTGGTGCATGTTCAACTCTGGTAACTTGGGTAGATGAACTTAAATGCTGACTTTTCAAATTTATTCAAAGTAAATGTTCTAATATGAAATACTATTAAAATGATTGTTTATCCTGATGGCTTACAATGCTATTGCACACTTTCCTCTTAAAGAATGTCCAAATACGAATCCCTTGTAAGAAATATAGATTTAAAAGTTAATCACAAGTTGAGTAAATTCACTTCCTCACACTGTACTACAAACTGTGACATTATCTAATAGATTTTAAAAAGGGTATTTGTAATCATCACACAAATTAGGTAAAAATTACCAGCATTTGAGGAAATCAATCATCCTCACAGCAAGTCAGATTAACAGTATCAAGCCTCTAATGTGTCTGAAGGGTCTCTTCCATCAGCTCCACGCATAAAATATTCAGCTCTTCAATCTACAATGTATGCGCCCTTGAACGATGGCGAACTCTCAGAAAGCTGTACAAAATGTGAGACAGTGGTAGTAAATCATTCCAAATCAGCGAATGTGACTAAACTCTCCCCAATCCTGGTCATTATTTATCCCTATATTTCAATAAACAAGATATTTCTCATGAAAAGAGCCATTTAAATGATCTACATAGTAATAATAATAGTATTATTATAACTACTTGCTATTACAGAAACACGTTTCAGGTGTTTTAACAATCCTGATGTATTTTTTACCATGAAATACAGTACGTTATGATTTCAACATTCATTATTTTCTTGCTTTCTTCAATTGGATGCACTGCTAACACAGATTAATTATGCATCATATTCTATACCCTTAATGGGCCTGTTGGGGTCCTTCCAAGCTTACATTGGGTAAAAGTCTTGGATAGCTTGCAAGTCCAATGCAGGGCAACATTCTACTACACTCTATTTACTAGACTCACATTCAGTAAATTTACAATTAATCAATAAAGTCATCAATCAATCTGACATGCATGTGTTGGACTGCATGGGGTACCTCCTGGCTGTTATTTGTAATACATTCACATGCATCAGTTTCCCCCTGGCACAGTTTAACTATAAGGAATAATTTTCAAGTAAACAGATGGTGATTTTCCCCATCAAAAGAGAGTTAGAGGTTACCCCAGCTCTAGTGCTCTGCAGCATACAGTCCATGCTGCTATCAGAGCTTAGCTCTTCTCACCTTTGTGATTTTACTGATTTCCAGCACCGGCTCTCAGTTGGCTTGGTTTAGAATTGTCATCAATGTCAGTGACATCATAGCTGTAACTCTACCTATTTTATATCCTATTTGTACATTCATTTTCTACAGTATTATTGGCTGCTTTAAAGTGTATGTGAAGAGTGTTTGTATTTGTGCATGTGCGCGCATGTGTATGGCAAGCTATAGGCTACTTTAATCAAGAGCTCAGACAGTTTTTCAATTCAAATGTAAGAACTGGTTCCAGAGAAAACACCTGCCATGCCTTAAATGACTCTACGTAATCTTTTTTTATTTTGCCTTTTCATGTTTTTGAGTCAAATGTCTTGAGAATGTTAAAGCTAAAGCATGTCTAGTAAGCAATGACCGAAGCCCTTAACCCTGTTTACTCCGAGTTATGGTCTACTTTCTGCTCTGATGCCAAAGCTGGGCTTTATGAAGAATGGACTTTTACATATTTGTGACATCATTAAACATTTACACTTAGGAAGAAATGATTTATTGTATAGCACCAGATTGTGAGGTCAGAGATGTTCTATTCAGCATGAATAAAATGGCTTCAGAGGAGTACATTCTGTATATAGAGCATGACATTGAGGAACTGTAGATAAGTGAGAGGGCTGAATGGTTTCTGAATCCATCTACAGGCTCCAGCTCACTCATTCTGCAGCGAGTAGAGTCTCTGCTATCAGTCCAAACAGCCGACTGAATCCTGCTGCTTGTCCAATCACAGGCAAGCAGAACGCTTATCAATTCCAAGAACATTTACTGCAGGAAAACCATTTTGTTACAGAAATACTCAGTTATGGAAAACGACCACCATGTCAAAACACTGAAATCAAACACATTCACAATTTAATGCTCTAGTTTCAAACTGTTTTCTCCATGTTGATAAGTAAACTTATGTACACAGGTAAACTGGCTAACAACCTGAGACAATCCGGACGAGCTTGTTTCCTAAATACAATGCATTTTATTGTACTTTTAATGGTCTTTCAGTGCAAGTTTAGTCGATAAACAATAGATGTTTAAAAAGAAGACATATGGGAGACTCAAATACAGTGAATGTTTTCAACTTAATCACTTAAATAATTTGATAAAGTGCATGAGTGTTCAACCTCAAACCTGATAAGTCTTTGAGGTATGAACCATAGCAGTCTGTCTGGAATACAAAGGATGGTCTGAAAGGCTTTTAAACTCCCTCCAGCATCCAAACAGAACATTTGTGTGAATGTAATGTGAATATTTTGTGAACAAAGAAATTTTCAAAAGGATAGTTTTATAAAATTTTAAATATTAATTCAAAGTACACAAAAAGTGTTAGGCATGTTGCTGCTAAAAGTGTTAGTACTTCTCCGAAAACCTGAAAACCTTGTTGTGAATGGACAAAAACCATCTCGTATGTTCACACCAACTGTTTTCTAAGATTGACATCGGCAGGAAAACTGTGAAAACGTAACATTTCATTGAACTTTGCAGATGATGTACACCAGGGGTGTCAAACTCATTTTCAACAAGGGCCACATTAGCATAATGGCTGTCCTCAAAGGGCCAGATGTACCGTAGTTTTCGGATCATAAGACGCACCGGCACATAAGACGCACCCAATTTTTAAAGAGGAAAATCCAGAAAAAAAAGATTCTGAACCAAATACTGTTGTAAAATATTTTATATCAACTGTGTAAAAGTTAACAGCCAAACATGTAACATGAACAGACAGTAAACAGTAAAAGTAACAAAAAAAAGGCTGTAATGTTTTTCTTTGCCCCCACTCATCACTCTAAAGTCCACCATTCGTTATCACCATCACTGTTCCAGTGCAACATTGTCACTACATTACTAATAATAGCTAGTAACATTGTCACTACATTACTAATAATAGCCAGTAACATTGTCACTACATTACTAATAATAGCCAGTAACATTGTCACTACATTACTAATAATAGCCAGTAACATTGTCACTACATTACTAATAATAGCCAGTAACATTGTCACTACATTACTAATAATAGCCAGTAACATTGTCACTACATTACTAATAATAGCCAGTAACATTGTCACTACATTACTAATAATAGCCAGTAACATTGTCACTACATTACTAATAATAGCTAGTAACATTGTCACTACATTACTAATAATAGCCAGTAACGTTGTCACTACATTACTAATAATAATAATAGCATTACTACTAATAGCCAGTAACATTGTCACTACATTACTAATAATAGCCAGTAACATTGTCACTACATTACTAATAATAGCTAGTAACATTGTCACTACATTACTAATAATAGCCAGTAACATTGTCACTACATTACTAATAATGGCCAGTAACATTGTCACTACATTACTAATAATAGCCAGTAACATTGTCACCATTACTAATAATTACATTGTCACCACATTACTAATAGCCAGTAACATTGTAACATTGTCCACATTACTAATAATAGCCAGTAACATTGTCACCACATTACTAATAATAGCTAATAACATTGTCACCACATTACTAATAATAGCCAGTAACATTGTCACTACATTACTAATAATAGATATTAACATTGTCACTACATTACTAATAATAGCCAGTAACATTGTCACTACATTACTAATAATAGCCAGTAACATTGTCACTACATTACTAATAATAGCCAGTAACATTGTCACTACATTACTAATAATAGCCAGTAACATTGTCACTACATTACTAATAATAGCCAGTAACATTGTCACTACATTACTAATAATAGCCAGTAACATTGTCACGCATTACTAATAATAGCCAGTAACATTGTCACTACATTACTAATAATAGCCAGTAACATTGTCACTGCATTACTAATAATAGCCAGTAACATTGTCACTACATTACTAATAATGGCTAGTAACATTGTCACCACATTACTAATAATAGCCAGTAACATTGTCACTACATTACTAATAAAAGCCAGTAACATTGTCACTACATTACTAATAATATCTAGTAAGATTGCCCCCACATTAGTAATAATACAGTGGTTCTCAAACTTTTTTTAGTCGAGCCCCCCTGTAATCAAACACTCCCTAATTGCAGAACATGTTACTTACGTTTGTTATCTCGTATGTACATGTGTGAGATGTACCGTTGAGAGATGATTTGGGTTTGGGTTTATTAAAGAAGAGTTTCAGTCATTGAGATCGTTTTGTTTACCTCGCGAGCGCGAGCGCGCGCGCACGCCCGCGAGAGAGAGAGATAGAGAGCGAGCGCTGGAAACAAACGTATGCTTTTTGTTCTAATATAAATCCTTTTGATTTTTGTCAGCTTATGAAAACCCAAATAACTCCAAAGGATCAAACTGTCCAAGATTGTGAAACTGTCCAAGTGAATGTTTAGCGGAAATAAAACCCTCACAGACTGAAGACGATGCTTATCGATCATCATCTTATCGTCAGGCTCAAAAAACATAGCAGACAAACTATGAGCTGTGCCCATTTCACATCTTGAAATGTATTTTAGCGTGAGAAAACGGGTTTGTAGCGTGAGAGATCACTCAAATGCGAGAGTCAGCTGATCTCTGTAGTTTCGCTCGTGACGTAAGTATGGATGCGGATGCCAAAGGCATTGTGGGAAATGTAGTTTTCCCCCCCCCGTTTTCGTTACGTCCGCGCAATGGCAGAGATGGGCGATGACGTCAGCGCGCAGCGCTTGGTAAACAAATATGGCGGCGGCTTCGGCCTAGCTCCGGAGCTCCGGAGCTCTTACACCTCTCATACGGCCGTTACCGGACTTCGCGGCGGTTTGCATTCGCTTCATAAGACGCACCAACTTTTCCCCCTCAGTTTTGGGGAAGAAAAAGTGCGTCTTATGAGCCGAAAAATACGGTAACTTATAAATGTAAAACAATGTAATCAAATGTAATGTAAAATAAATGTAACTACTCCTTAATGTTAAATAACTTCTTCTTCTTTTCCTTTCGGCTGTTCCCAGTTTAGGGGTCGCCACAGCGAATCATCCTTTTCCACCTAACTCTGTCCTCAGTATCCTCTACTCTTGCACCAACTACCTTTATGTCCTCTTTCAGTACATCCATATATCTTGTCTTTGGTCTTCCTCTTGACCTCTTGCCTGGCAGCTCCATCTCCAACATTCTTCTACCAATATAACCACTATCCCTCCTCTGCACATGTCCAAACCATCTCAACCTGGCCTCTCTGACTTTGTCTCCAAAACAACCAACCTGAGCTGTCCCTCTGATGTGCTCGTTCCTAATCTTGTCCATCCTCGTCACTCCTAAACTGAACCTCAACATCCTCATCTCTGCTACTTCCATCTCTGCCTCTTGTCTCTTCTTTACTGCCACAGTCTCCAACCCATACATCATAGCTGGTCTCACTACTGTTCTGTACACCTTTCCTTTGATTCTTGCTGACACTTTTCTGTCACACAACACCCCTGACACTTTTCTCCACCCACTCCAACCTGCCTGCACTCGTCTCTTCACCTCTTTTCCACACTCCCCGTCACACTGGACTGTTGACCCCAAATACCTAAACTCCTGCACCTTCTTGACCTCAGCCCCCCTGTAACCTCACTGTTCTATTTCCCTCTCTCTCGTTCAAACTCATGTATTCTGTCTTGCTGCGACTGACTTTCATTCTTCTTCTTTCTAGAGCTGACCTCCAACTTTCCAGGTTTTCCTCCACCTGCTCTCTGCTCTCACTACAGATCACAATGTCATCTGCAAACATCATTGTCCATGGAGATTTCTGCCTGACCTCATCTGTCAACCTGTCCATCACCATAGCAAATAAGAAGGGACTCAAAGCTGATGTAGCCCCACCTCCACTTTGAACTCCTTTGTCTGACCTACAGCACATCTCACTGCTGTCTTACTTCTCTCATACATATCCTGAACTATTCTGACGCACTTCTCTGCCACTCCTGACCTCCTCATACAGGACCATAGCTCCTCTCTCGGCACCCTGTCATACGCTTTTTCTAAATCCATAAAGACGCAGTGCAGCTCCTTCTGACCATCTCTGTACTTCTCCATTAACAACCTCAGAGCAAAAATTGCATCAGTAGTGCTCTTCCTGGGCATGAAGCCATACTGCTGCTCACAAATATCCACTTCTCTTCTAGCCTAGCTTCCACTACTCTTTCCCAAAGTTTCATTGTGTGGCTCATCAACTTTATGCCTCTGTAGTTGTTACAACTCTGCACATCACCCTTGTTCTTAAAGATTGGCACTGGGACACTTCTCCATTCCTCAGGCATCTTCTCACTCTCTAAAATCCTGTTGAATAACCTAGACAGGAACTCCACTGCTGTCTCTCCTAGACACTTCCACACCCCCACTGGTATGTCATCTGGACCAACAGCCTTTCCACTCTTCATTCTCCCCAAGGCCTTCCTCACCTCATCCTTTTTAATCTTTTCAACTTCCTGCTCTACAATATTCACATCTTCCTCCCTTCTTT
>SRMA01027519.1:5412-26274 GCA_007224835.1 Danionella cerebrum | reverse complement strand
AGTTGAACAGCTGTTTCTGGATCTGTGATGTCATCTGCAAATCTGAGGGAAAGTAGAAGCACTATCACTTTTCTGAACGAGCTTCAAATATAAAATTCAAAGCATTAAGTGAGTTCAGCGTCACACAAAGCGAAGCCTCACATGCGTGAATACAACTCTGGAAGAAAAGTATTGAACAAAATAATAAACAGCTCGTAACACGAGGAATGACTTCAGATAACGTACTTTTCAAAAAGGGTGATAATTTTTACCAAAATAAATAAATTACACAAAGTTAACAACAGCATAAAACATTTTAAACACTTTCCACAAACCTCGTAATTCTTGATTAAATCATGTAAAGGTTTCCCATAATTCTTTGCACAGCCCCGTTACAAACAAAAAGATGGAAAAGTTTCTTCTTAAATTATAACATTAGTGTATTTTTACAACAGATTACTTATCTTTTTAAAAATAAAACAATGGTTAGTTTTAGTGCCTCGTGATGTTTTAATCAAAATGAAAAATGTAGATGACGTGAATTTATTATCTTTAATTCATCGTACTCAAAAAAGATTAAAACTGACAAGAAATTAACATATTTTCACACAATCCGGACATTTATTTGTGTGTACAGTTGCATATCCGTCAGATTCTGACCGAACATCACATCAGGACGATGTTTGTGGGATGGATGTAAGTGCTGTAAACATGCTGCTCACCTTCTCCATTCAGCCCGGGAAGAGAAGAGGGACACGACGGCGCCTTCAGTTTAAAACAGTTCGGTTATGTCATGTGACTTCCAGGTATATTTAATACAGTATTTCACTGTAATAATAATGTTTAAATATTGTGAAATGCTGATAATTGTTAATTCTGTAGATTATAAGATTTTAATGTATTTTGTTCATAAGCTATTTTATAAGCTATTTAATTTAACCCCAGTCCCATTTTCCACGTCCTCAAACTGGTCTAAAGCAAACGTGATTCTTTTTCCAACTTTAGCCGTTCATCTTATTCTTAATGAACTCTTTTATGAATTCTGTGTAACGTTAAAATGTCACAAATATTTCAAACAATATAATGTTACTTCTTTAAGCACAAATCCCCAGAACAGAGAAGTGCTTGAGGGTAAAAAGGTGTTAAGATTGATTTAAGGCTACATTACAGGAAGTGATGTAACAAACAAAGGAAGAAGTGAAGATTGTTTTTTTTCTCTGAGGAAATTAAAATTGTGATAATTTATCCCCAAAACGCATCGATTACACGTTCAATATTTATTTATAGAAAGAAACCCTTATTAATGTTGTCACCAAAAAATATACATATTTTTTATTATTATTCCCTTTGTGAAATAGCTCTTTTGTGATTTTATAAATAGTTTTATGGCATGGTGGCATTTCAGTTACAAGGTTACAGGTTCGAGTCTCGCCGGAGACTTTCCTGGGAGGAGTTTGCATGTTCTCGCTGTGCTTGTGTGTGTTCCTGTGATGGACGCGTCCTGACCAGGCTGTACCCCCTGAAAGGGAACAAGTGGGTAAAGAAATGAACGAATAAATGAAATATAGTTTATTCTAAATATTGAAGTGTTTGTAATAAAAATAGAAATAAATGTATCGCAAAGATTACAATAAAAGCCTCTACTGGTCAAAATGATGATCTCTGATGTTAATAGTACATGGAGAATCCCCTTGATAACAGCTTTCAGTCGCTGTTGTAGTTCTCAACACGTCTCAGTGTCTCCTGAGGAACAACAGCCCATTCTTTCTGAGAAAACCTGTGTATTTGTTGGTCTTCTGGAAAAACTCTAAACTTAAGTGTGCCCCACAACTTTCTATTGGATTTAAGTCTGGACTTTGTGAAGTACACTTTGTTCACTTAGATATTTCTTCACCAGAAGAGAGGTTTGCTTTGGGTCCTTGTCCTTTGAAAGGTTGCCTTTCAAAATATTATTAAACGCTTCATTTATTTCATGTTTACTTCAACCTTCACAAGAATCTCAGCACCCCCACAGCATTATACCCCCACCACCACGTTTCACTGGGGGAACTTTGGGTTGAAAGCCTCAACCTTTTTTCTCTAAAACCATGTTTTTTTTCTTCTGATCAAAGGACACATTTCCACAGGTTGTCTTTAGCAAATTTCTTTCTGTCTTGGGGTTTCTCTGCTTCAGAAGCGGCAGTTTTCAGTGTATTCCTGTGCAGGGCTCTAGTGACTGTTGAGGCATCAATTCCAGTCCTTCACTCGTTTATCTTGAGACTTAGTAACATTCCAAAGTTTTAGAAAATCTTTCTCTTCCTGCTTCTGCTCGTCTTGTTCTCCACTGTGTTGGTCTCTTTCAGCTTCTTGATGATGCTTCTCACTGCGGTTATTTCTAAGTTAATATTCCTCATTTAAAAATCAGTTTCATAAGCTGAAAACAAGGACAAGAATCTGATGCTCTGTTCCAGGGTGTACAGCTACTAAACATCAGTTCTACCTACAATCAGACTCTATTGTGTACAAGAATGGGTAACATTTTTACAACAAGCCCAGTAAATCGATAGTAAACTATTGACCAATTAGACAGTGTTGCCAAAAGTAGCTTAATAAGAAGCCCCACCCACTTCTGGAGTCCATGTGAAGTCCATGCCGATCCCAATTGAGATGCGAACTAGTTTTGGGAATGGCTTCTAGCGAGGTGCTCTTCGTCAAACACAAACCCTTATACAAACACTGTCACACGCTTAAAAGAATGTAATGAAATGTTTCTTTGTAAGAGTAGGGGGCGTCTGCACACTTGGATCCAAGCAGTTTTAAAACCCGAACAGTTTTACTGCCCAGTTCCTGGTGCGTCCAGTAGGGGGAGGTAGCACACTATTATTATGAGCCTTCAGAACCTTGACATAACCATCACATCAAACCAAATTCGACATGATGGAAAGCTATGCTAAATACTCGTCAAACATTGTTTAGCAAACATGAATCTTAAACTTTTTGATTAGATTAAAGTCGCTAATTTTTTTTTTTTTACATTTTTTGTCTGTAAAAAAAAAATTGAAAAAATTGAAATGCCTTTTCTGGTAAGATTTTTTTCTATCCTGTTCTAAACGTTTTGTTTTAAATAAAATATTTTTAAATAATGGAATAATGCATTTTGCATCAACATTTGAATAGGTCTACACACATTGGATAATTAATATAAAAAAAATACTTTGTACTTCGTCTATAAAGTATTTATAATAGGTGTTGAGTTCTTGCAGCGAATACTCGCGTGTCGCAATGGAGGACGATGACGCTTCTTGTGAAAAGATCTTTCTTTATTGAATAATGAATGAACTGAACTGACGACATACATTTAGAGAGAGAGAAATACAATAGCGAGCACCGATATAAACAAGGGGGTGGGGTCACATCTCCAAGCATGCGCACATTATCCAAATACCCATCACTGCCTGCACGGTGAGGCCCCCACTTACCTCACAGAACTGCTCACACCACACACCTCAGCCAGGACCCGGTCAGGCCAACAGCACCGTCTGGTCCCGCCTAGGACACGCCTCAAGACCATGGGAGACAGGGCCTTTGAGGCAGTTGCCCCCCGTCTGTGGAATGCCCTACCCGACCAACTCAGGGCCCCACAGACAGTGGATGTTTTTAAGAAAAAACTTAAAACTTTCCTTTTTAGCAAAGCCTACAATTAATCTGTTTCAATATTTATTTTCTTTTAAAATTGTAAATTGTAATGTGTTGTTGTTATTTTCACTCTGTAGCACTTTGAGATTTGAAGTCAAATGTAAAGTGCATTATAAATAAAATCTATTATTATTATATTTATTGCAAGGAGTGTGAGATTGATTCCACTGGTTCAAAAAATGACCTCCTAGAAAGACTTACCTGTGAGATGGAATCTAGACATGCCTACGACAAAGTATTCAAAAAGGTTTGGGGTGCCTCAGGTGAGAAAAAAACTTTTGTTGTGTTTGTGACTGCCACATCTTAGTAGGCCTTAGGGGCGGGCGATATGAACAAAATGTTATTGAAAATATTTATTACACAGTATATACACTACTGGTCAAAAATTAGTCGTCAGTTTTTTTCCCCATGTTTTTTTTTTTTAAGAAAATGATTCTGTTCAAGGGGCCATTTATTAAATGCAAAAAAAGTTAAATATCAATTAAAATGTTAAATTACTCCAGTTATTATTGCTACTACTACTAATAATAATAATAACAATAACAATAATTAATATTAGAGTGATTTCTGAAGGATCATGTGAGGATCTGAAGACTGGAGTAATGAAGCTGAAAATTCATCTTTAAATCACTGAATAAATTATTAAATTAAATGATAATTTGTACTGTATTTTGAATGAAATAAATGCAGCTTTGGTGAGCAGGATAAGATTATTTTAAAACATTTAGAATTATACTGACCCCAAACTTTTGATTAGGTGTGTGTGTGTGTGTGTGTGTGCGTGCGTGTGTGTGTGTGCGTGTGTGTGTGTGTGTGTGTGTGTGTGTGTGTATATGTCATGATCTAATGACTTTTACACCTTTGTGGCTCAGAGGGAACAGAGGACATGCTCCCAATGCCCGACTCAGATGTTCTTGTAACAGAAATGGGTAAATATGAGAATTTGTTCCATCTAACTAAACATTTTCCATTTATAGTTCATTGTATGTGAGATTGTGTCACTTCATTTTCATAGTAACCACTGTAGATTCCACCGTAGAGGCAGAGCCTATGATTGTGGAGATTGCAGATGAGGATTTAGCTCAGTCCTGGAAGAAGCCTCACAATTCTCTTTCTTGTGTTCAATATCAATTCTAAAATATACCGTCCACAGATACCTTTATTGTAACATCCAAAATGTGTGGCCAAACTGAAACATCCAATCAATACATGTTTCCTGTCTAAGAAAACATGAAGGATTTAATAAGTGAGCAGATCAGATATATCCTGGACACAGTGCGACCTGCAGATGAGGTAATAATGAAAGAGGGAGGAATATGCCTCACAAGAGCCGATTTGTGGACTTGGATTGGAGAAGGGAAATGAAGTGTGATGTAAGTAGTTACATTTGCATGCAGTTTTTTTTTAATGTACTCTAAATTTTAATCAGTGGGTGCAATGGATGATATTGTTTTTGTCAGATAACTTTGATCTTTCAGTTTTTCTTTGACTGTGCTTCCTTTTTTATTTTTCATTCCAGATTGGAAATGCCTGCACGAGACTCACCTATGAAGAGGCTCGAGCGCGTGTATTAATATTCTTTAATGATTTTATATCAGATTTCTGTCATGAAAGTTACTTTATTTCATATACTATGGATGTCACGTTATGTTCTCCTTGCTTTTAACAAACTCGCATGGGTGTAGATCAGATACTGGTTTACAGTGGTTTAAACAGTTCTATGGATTGTAAGACTTTCTTTTGTTTTGTAAATAATTTGTGATTTTTCTTAAATCAAAGAAATATTTCACATCGTCTCTACGCTGAACAATGGACAGAAGTAACAGGATTGGATATTGGGGTGATCCAGAACAATAATTACATTATTTGTTTTATTTTTCTAATATTTACATTATTACATTACTATTTTTAGCTTTGTCTGATTTTATTATTATTATTTTGATTTTAATTTTGGTTTCCAAGGTCCTGCCTCAACAGAACAGCAGTGATTGTGGAATTTTCATGCTCATGGGAAGTAGTAGCTCGTGGTAAATAGCAAGGGGAAGAAGGTGGTTGCTCTTCTTTGGTTTTGTAAATGAAGCTTTACTGTTTTTCACTCTACACTGTGCTGCACATTCCATTGAACGGATCACAGCTGCTCTTCTACATTTGTTTCTTAATAAAGTACTTTAATGCTGAGTTCAAATTAAATACTGATCTAGTAACATTTCAATTTCTGTTAGCTTCACATGCATGAAATCAGGGAGTGGTGCTGAACATCTTCATTTGACATTTCACCAAGTTTCTCACCAACAAAAATGAACGAGCAAACTAATGTACTTTACAATCCCTCTGCATTCTCACACTCTCTTAATTTAGTGTTTTCTGACGGTTTATTTACATGGAATTAAGAAAGACATTTTTCACTGCAGTCATTGACATATTGGTGGCCAATAAATATATATTTTTCTCCTCCTTTTAAAAGACCTGGAAAAAGGTTTTCCCTCTGGACCGAGGAGGCAAAGTCTCTCTGTGAAGGGAATCTTCTGCCACTTTATGGGCTTTTCCGGGTGTAACCACTGACTTGCCGCAGCATGTTGTTGCCACAAGTGCTCGGAGGTCTTCAAACCAGGCGCTTGTAGACTACATTGTGGCAACAAAAGCAACAGATAACCACATTCAAGAACATCGATCCCGCGTGCATTTCTGAGCTAAATCTAATTCAGAATGTAAACTACTTGCAACACTTGTAGATTGTAATGTTGTTAATGTAATTTTTTATTTTCTCTACAGTCAAATAAACTCAAAGTTATTAAGAGTTATTCTGATGATTCTGTGAAAAAAACCCTGTGCCACTTTACATTGAAGATGAGGATCAAATGATCTCACTTTCCTTTCACCTCTCCTCCGTTCTAAAAAGCACATGCACAACCCCCAAGAGGATGAAATTAAGTTCATCGTGGATGTTCTTTTTCCTGAGGGAGGTCTCATGCTTTAGCTCTGCTTCTTCGCTTGGTGTATATGTACTTTTTTATTATCATGTAGTTTTAAAAACTTTAATATTACACGATTTCTGCAAAACAGTTGTATTTTATTTATGACAGACACACGATTATGTTGTTTATAAAAAGTATTTATATTTGTCGAGTGATGAATCTCATTTCTTTCTTTTTGCTAGTCTTATCTGTACTACACTGAAAACCTGTCCATCCTGGAGGTAAAATGTCTGAAAGGACCCGTGTTTGACATAAGGTATGACTGGATCATATTAATAAAAACTATTTAACAGAGCATGCTGTGATTCCACTGCAAGAAAATCAACTCCACATCTCGTCTTGTTTCTAGTCCAAATATCGAAATATTCTCAAATCAAGAAGAATGTTCTAGACCGGTAAAAAAATGGCTTGTTCTCTGGAAAAACATGTCACATTTTTTTCTTGAAACTGGTAAAATAATTTGCCAGTGGGGTAAGCAAAATTAACTTGCTTTTAAACTGTTTTACTCACTCCACTCACAGGTTTTTAGATGAAACTCATTTATTTCTGAAAACAAGACAAAAAAAATCCTGTCTAGAAAATGCCTCTTGTTTTAACTTTAAAGCAGTTCACGTTTCCTGGAGCATAGAAACATTTTGAGAGGCTGTGGTGGTAAGACACTGAAAAAGCGTCAGTAATTTCTAATTCATCCAGTTTTTATCTGACAGACATCACTTTAAAATAGCATGGAAACCCTGTTTTGAGTAACTACTTAACTGAAGGGAAAAGTTCATGTATTTAACATCTTTTAACATTTGAAGTTAACATATTTTTTAAGTGTTAAAAACACTTAAAAAGTTAAGTGTTAGCTGATCATGTTAATGAAGAAAAGTTCTTTATTGATTTACTATATTTTTGTAATCTGTCTCTAAATGTTATATATATGTTGATTTTTTAATTATTTATTGAGTTAGGTGTACTAAATTAATTTATTAAGTCATGAATAAATGGATTTAGCGAATCCCAGAGGTCACCAAGCTTTGTCCTGGCGGCGCCGGTGTCCTGCAGAGATTAATTTACCGTAAAAAACACAACTGAACAAGATAATCAATGTCTAAGGTACACTTCAAACTTTCACAAAGACGTGTTGAGCAAAGATTGATCTAAACTTTGCTGGACACCTGTCCTCCATGACTAAGAGTTTGGTAACCCCTGGTGTATACTGTCAAGATAACAAATGTTTTTATTTGTTGGTTTTGGAAATCAGGGTTATTGCTCAAAATTTAACTTTCTTAACTTTATATTGAAATTAATCTAAACGAATGTATTTTGAAGTTGTAAGAAAATCGAATTGCATTCAATTTAATTTAATTTAATGCAATCCTGTTCTAAATGGCTATTTTATATTTTGTTGAAATGCCATTAGTAAATTAAACAATTAAATATTTTTATTCACTACCAAACATCTATAAATGCATAGAAAACCTCACAATTATAAATGGTCTACTAATTCTGTTCATAGCTATTTATTTTTTATATATTAGCATGAAAGTATACATTATATATGAAATCATGATTATTGTTTCTCACTAATTTCATCATTTCTATTGACAGAATTTGTTACGAAGAAAGTAATTAAATATGTTTGGCGTGTTTTAGGAAAGTCAGAATCACAATATGTAGCTGCAAATGAGGAAAAATGTAAATAAATAATAATGACTTATAGTCTTTATATATCCCCTAACTATTCTGGAAGTTACATCTCAAAATCCTTATAAATCATAATCAAATATTTGAATAAAAAAACTTATATTTCGCTCCTAACTGTTTAAGGGCATTAAACATTTATAAAAAACTTAATTTGTTTTTCAGTGAGCGTGAAGAATTTGATTCAGGGATTAAGTGTCATTTGAAGAAGACTGGAAATCCCTATTAATATTGTTGACAATAAATAAATGTTTAAAAAAATCAAATGTAGTCTGGGTTTTTGTTTGTCGCGTAAATAGTCCTTGGAATTTTAGAAAGGAATGAATTGTTTGTCTAAAAGTATTCATTGTCTGGTAATCAATACCACTGCATTCTCATTAAAGCATATCATTAATTCATATTACATTCCATTGTTTGTTCATAATTTTGTTTTCGACAAAATGCATATCTCTATATGAAAAGAATACATTTAATCATTAATCATTTTTGTAATTGTGCTCTTTTATATCTGAAATAATTTGATGAGTGTATCTCGTGTATATTTAAACTCTTTCTGATACATTAACGTGACGTTAAAAAAAAGTATGTAGGACATTTAATAATGTGGAAGCGCTCCCCCTACTGGACGCATCAGGAACTGGGCAGTAAAACTGTCTGGTCCTTAAAACTGCTTGGATCCAAGACTGCAGACGCTCAGTATAGGAATAAGTTTATTTCTGCGTCCTCTTTATTTCACGGATAATTTATGGATACTTCCAGTTCATTGGAATGGAAATGATCTTTTAGTAGAACACGAGTGACTGTAATGTTTTATATAAACTAACCACGAGAGGGCGCTAGTGAGCCTGAACTTCACTGTAAAAGTGAATAATTGAGGTCATGTCGTGTGCTTTCTGAAGTGCGGTTTGCCATGTGCTGCTCCAGGTAATAAAATGAACTAAAATTGATCTCTCTCAAGATCTCCATTTAGGGATGTCCCGAACGAAGCTTCAGAAGCAGGTGAAGTGTTTACTACGAAAGAACAAACTGCGTTGAAGCTTCGAAGTGTTTTGACATCGTGTTCTACTTCGCCCTCTGGTGGCCAAAAGAATTCCCTACGCTGTGTTATTCACACGTTTTGGTCATTGTAGGTTTAATTTGTATATGTAATAAACATGATGTAATTAGTAGATGGTGATCACATATTAATCATGACACTTTATTAGGAGTGTCAAGACTGAAGGGTTCCCACTCTTGAGGCCGGGGTCTCTTGAGATCATTTTTCTATCGATATTAAAAAAACGATGAGAGCTGAGGACGGCGTTTACAAGCAGCAAACAAGTTTGTAGTTGAGGAAGAACTTTTATTATTTTTGGGACCGTGGTTTTAATTTAGAGTCATACAACAGATATTGAAACGTAATTTTTTAATCATAATATTATTACAATAAAACACCATATAAAATCATGAAATGCGTGAAAATGATGGATATAATTATAACATTGGACGGCTGGCATAGACATCATATACATATCTATAGACAGCAGGTATGGGACAGCCAAAGGACAAGTGAAAACTCAACACATGCTTTGAAGCTGGGTGTCGAGCTCCCCATCCCTGCCTTCATTTACTCCAGACACATCAAAATTGGCGGCAGGATGGTTGAAGAGGATTGTTGAAGAAAACAATTGAACGTGTTAAAGTTTGCAAAGGAAGTTCTATGGGAGGTTTCAAAGGATGGCTTCTGTAAAGTGTTGCTTTTCCAAACCCTTTTTTACCTCATCCTGGTGAACCTGCTATACCTCTTTCTACATGAAGATGTTTGAGAATTTCATGCTGGTGATAAATGCAAGTGGGGGGGTGCATGGCCAGAAGCCAGAAAATGAGCCTTATTCATTGTCTAAGAACACAATGTTTTTGCCTAATGCTGGTGACACTTTTGGAAATTGCAAGACCATGTTTTTCCACAAAGGAATGTGGTGCTGGAAAGGCAAGCATTCAGAAAAGGAACACAGAGGGTTGATGAAACCATAGCACAATATGCTGCTGCTTTGAGAGACTTGGCTACTACATGTGAGTTGAAAGCTTGAATTCAAGAAAGACTTTTGCTAGAGTCTAAATTGAGGTTGGAATCTGCCGTTACACAGTTGGAGGCTGCTGAGGTTCAAGCAAAGGCGATTGTAGCTATAGTCAGACAAACGTATTTCTTTTTAATTGAAATCTTTATGTTGAGAAATAAGAATTCGTATTTGTTATTTTAAAGGCATTTTTGTTTGTTTTATTGTTGGAAATGAAGGTTCAAGAGCATCTGTTTAATTTCTAGTGCAGAACTTTTCTTTGTTGTTATGTTTATAGAGGGATTGTTTTTACTGATGCGCCATGTGAAAAGCTGACTGTGGTTAGACAGATTTGAGTATACAGAAGATGAAGAAAAGTTAAAGAATTCTTCGTTTGTCAATGTAACAATAGGAACTATTGTTTTAATAGTTGTTTCTTACGGGCCGGTTAAAAGGTTGCTTCGGGGGAATGGAAGTAGTGTGTCCTGCTGTGTAACACACGTGCGTTGAAGATTAAAAGCACAGTTCAATAAAGTAATTTGTCTGTCATCTTTAAATGAAGGAAGCATAAGAAAACATGGTGGCAGCGAGGGCGAACTCTGACACTGTCTAAGCATCGGGACTTTGTGGAAAGTTGAGTTTAGACCACGGAGATTTACACCTGTATATTGACGACTGCATGATGGACGGATTGAAACCACCAGCACCGCTGTGTTTGGATGACTGCGATTTATCCAAGTCCTGGAAATCGTGGAGAGACCAGTTCAATCATTTAACCATGTCGGACGAAGAGGAAAAGAAAAAAGTAAAGTTGCTTTATTATCTTATCGGAGAGAGCGGACGAGAGCTGCTGGAAACGTTAATGAGTGACGTACCAGAAGAAGCGCGAAAAGTTCAGGACATTATCGTCAAGTTTAATGAACACCGTAACCCCAGCATAAACGAAACAGTCGAACGTTATCGATTCTTTTCAAAATGTCAAGGAGTTGACCAGTCAATCGATAATTACGTCACGGAGTTACGAGTGCTTGCCAAAACGTGCAACTTCGGTGAGATTAAAGACTCGCTAATACGCGACTGAGTCAGTGAAGTAATAAAAGAGAGACTGCTTAGAGAAAAGGATTTAACTCTACAGAAGTGCATTTAGATTTGCAGGGCTGCAGAGCTGTCACGGCAAAACAGCCGAGCCATTGCAGCAGGAGGAGCAGCAGCAGAGGAGGTGCATGCCATCAGACTAAAAGCACACACAGAGCGGAAACAGTGCAGCTGGATAATGTGCAGATTCTGTGGCAAAGAGCATGAAAAGGACAGACAAAAATGCCCAGCTTATGGAAAGAAATGCAAACAGAAAAATGAATAATTTTGCAGTTAAATGTATAGCACATCCAAGAAAAATGCTTGCTAAATATGGGAAAGCAGTGCACGCTGTGACAGAAAAAGACTGTAGTGAATATGAAGATATTCTCACGGTTGGTACAATAAGTACGACTGAAGAGGTAAGGTACGACAGGAATGATGCTGGGGAACAAACTTGTAAAATTCCAGATTGACTGTGGTGCCAGCTGTAATGTCATTCCAATCAGTCTGCTGAACACTGATGTTAAAATGATGGACTCAAACACCATGCTAATGATGTACAACCACAGCCAGATAAAACCCATTGGGAAATGTAAACTGAAAATAAGAAAACCAAGAAACCACAAATTATACAGGTTGGAATTCCAAGTAGTGGACAGTGATTGTTCAGTGCCTTTGATTGGGAAAAGAGCAAGTGAAGCAATGAAACTCATCAAAGTGCAATATGAGAACATTTTGGCTATAGACAGTATTGTCACCACAGAACACCCAACAGTCAGCCAGTGGTCATTATCCCAAATACAGAAACAGTTCAGTGAAGTTTTTACAGGAGATGGATGTTTTGAAGGGGAGTACAAAATTGAGATTGATGACTCAATACAACCAGTACAACTTCCAAAGAGAAGAGTCCCTGTAGCTTTGATGCAGCCATTAAAAGAGGAAATTCTAAATCTTCAGAGGAGAGGCATCATTGCAACAGTAGAAAGGAACACAGACTGGATCAGTAACATGGTGCTTGTTCAGAAGCCCAGTGGTAGTTTACGAGTCTGAACCTCTGAATAAAGCTCTAAAACGTAGTCATTTTCCCTTAACCACCATTGATGACATCCTTCCAGAACTGTCAAGAGCTAAAGTGTTCACTGTCTGTGATGTCAAGAGTGGATTCTGGCATGTGAAACTAGAGGAAGAATCCAGCTACCTCACCACTTTTGCGACTCCGTTTGGGAGGTATCGATGGTTGCGGATGCCGATGGGAATTAGTCCGGCTCCTGAAATTTTTCAGAGGAAACTCACACAAGCACTAGAGGGGTTGCCCGGTATATATATCATTGCAGATGACGTGCTTATCACGGGACATGGTGCAACACAAGAGAATGTTGAGAAAGACCATGATGAGAAATTAAAAGCATTTTTGGAGAGATACAGAGAAAAAGGAATCAAATTGAATGCTGACAAGTTCAAATTAAAACTAAAGGAAGTATCTTACATAGGACATCTGCTGACATCAGATGGACTAAAAATAGGTTCGAGCCATAACACATATGCAGAGACCTACAGATGTCAAGGCAGTTCAAAGGCTGCTTGGGATGGTGAACTACCTCTCAAAGTTTTCTTCACACTTGTCAGACCAATGTGAAACTCTGAGACACCTAACACACAAAGGTTGTGAATGGCAATGGACTGAGCAGCATGAAAATGCTTTCTGTAAAATAAAAGAAACAATGGCAAATGCACCAGTTTTAAAATACTATAACCCTGAGGAAGAGCTCACCATTCAATGTGATGCATCAGAGGGAGGTCTTGGTGCTGCACTTATGCAAGGAGGGAAACCAGTAGCATTCACAAGCAGAGCACTGACACACACAGAGCGAGGATGTGCGCAAATTGAGAAGGAACTATTGGCCCTGTTGTTTGGAATGGGAAAATTTCACCATTATACATTTGGACAGAAAGTGATGGCACAAAGTGATCACAAACCTTTGGAAAATATTCTGCTCAAACCGCTACTGGCTGCACCAAAAAGATTACAACGAATGATGCTCAGATTGAAAAATATGATGTGAATGTTGTGTATGTCCCAGGACGAGAGATGTGGTTGGCTGACACACTAAGCAGAGCCGTGGAAGCGGAAATAGAGACAATCAACATGGCACAACATGCACCAATCTCCACTGACAGATTGGATTGGATCAGATCTAAAACAAAGGAACATCATACTTTGCAAACGCTGATCAGAGTCATATTGTGTCATTCCAAAGCAACTCTGGAAAGAGATAACTCAACTCATACACTCTTCACACTTAAGAGTACCATCCAAACAGCAATCCTCCAATCAGTGCCTTGGAAAACTGCAGTTACTGAGTTTTTTCAGATTTACAGAGCCACACTGCATGCTATTACAAGAGTATCTCCATTTGAGATGCTGCAAAATGTGTTCGTGCCTGAGACCTACACCTTCTGTAATTGATCCTGTAGACATCTGTATCAATCCATCAGGAGCGAATAAAGTCTTATTATGAACGGACAAATCATGTACTGCCTGCTTTCTTCAGAAAAGGAGATAAAGTGCGGATTAAAAAGCAACGGCAAGCACCAAAATGTACATCTCCAGTACAAGTGAAGGATCAAGATGGAATTACACTTATCTTTTGGAGGATGGTAAGAATGTCTTGCTCCACTGCCTGAAAATCCAACACCTGAAACTTGATCAGAGAATAATTGCGTTCCCAAAAGTGATTTTACATCAGAAAACCCTGAAGTGCCTCAAGTGGATTCTCACCAAGAAGACCTGAGCTTCATCTGTCTGTCACACTGAAGAAAACCGATCTGGTTCAAGGACTATGTCACATAATTATTTTTATCACTTGAAAAGTTACAGTAGTGATATTTAAAATGTTCTTATTGATTTTGAGTTTCAGTGATTCTGTTGATCCTAATTCAAAGTGGTGCTAGAAGTTCTTTTCAAGTGAAAGAGGAAAATGTGATGTTTTATATCAGGGGTGTCCAAACTACACTGTTTATTGGCCTGCAGCAAATTCTGAAAATATAATTGAAAATGCCCCGCACACCGTGTTCAGCTCAACTCTGTTGCACTTCTCAGTTTCAACACTAGATGAAGCCAGTCATAGAAAAGGTGCTTCTCCATTACACAAAATTAAGCAAAGAAAATTATTTACCACGACTCACCAGAAAGAAACCAGAAAGCACCAAAGAAACGAAAGATAGCAAGTGAGTGTAGAAGATTTCAAACACGGTGGGAAAATGAATATTTGATGATTTTCGTCATGTTTTTAATGTTACTCCAAGTAGACAACTCTTACCAAAGCAAATTCTGTCTTCGACACATCTTTCACAGTTTCAGTGAATATCAGAAAATACTAGCGGTTGTAAAGGAGGGCACTTCTGCGAAATGAGCTTCACAGATGATTCCTGTGACAAACTACAGCATTAAAGGAACCAACCAGATCCATGCAACAATTCTCATTTAAAAGCCTTTCAACATCTTTAAAATAAATGTGTGTTTTCATACAGTAACTGAAAAGCAACATTGTGTGTCGAGATACCTGAAGCTGTGTTTGGCTTTCAGCTTTGTGAACTCCTTGGAAAATGTAAGTGAATCTCTCCAAAATGAATATTACTCTGCATTTTGTAGATACTTTATTACCAAATTTGCATATTGTATTTCTAATATCTGGAGGGAAAAACATGACTTAAATGTTATTTCTTTCTATGTCTCTGCACAGGTTTCTGTTGATGGAGACGAACACGTTCCAGTCAGAATCATCAGCAGAGAAAGTGATGTGGTCCTGCAGCCCCTCTCCTCCTACATCCACCCATGCTCGACGGGAAGCATCTTGTAGAAAGGTGGTGGTGTTATGGACAATTTAAAAAACGTTCTCAAAAATGGTTTCCCGCGTCCCCCCCTTGGTGACTCTACCGTGCCCCCCGAGGCGGGGGGCGGTGCCACCCCTGGGTGGGGGGCGGTCGGCTCGTCGGCGTGGTGCCCACATCGGCTCCTGGTACATTTCCTCCACCCCCACACATAGGACCCTGGGGGTCTCAGTCTCTGTGGTGGGACCCTCTACTCCAGGCCAGGGGACCCCCAGTTTTAATTCAATTAGACACTCAACATCTCCAGGGCACGGGAGAGGGGCCTGCCTCCGGTCAGAGGACCAATAACATCTGGCACTGACCCGCTTCGGGAGCCGGTCTCCCCCCTGGTGCCCCAAATATCACTTGCAAAGACACACCACATTTAGGATTGGAGGGCTAGTCTCTCCGTCCACATCTGATGGGTGGGGCTGCAGACTTGTGGCCCCCCCCCAAAATTCTAGGGCGGAGTTGACTGCCCTCTTATTTTACATACATATTAGACACACAGGGAATGGGGGGTGGTGCCTGGACGTCAGCTGTCAACCAACGGTGGCGCTCCAGGACATCACTCCCCAGTTTTAATGGAATTTATCTCTTCAACATATACACAAACACATACACTACACTCCAACTGGGGGCAGATGATGGGCAGTGGGTGGGCGGCCGTCTCCGTCTTCCGTCCGGGGTGGGTATATGCCCTCCGTCAGCGCGGGCTCGTGGGATCCCCGGGTGGGCGAGGGTCCACTGGACGGTGACTGACCGCCCTTCGAGTATGAATGGGTGTATGGATGGAATGATTGATGAATGGATGGATGACTGGGGGAGGGGGGGAGGGGTCTGAGGCTGCTGGTTGTGGTGGGTGCGGGGCTGGGTTGTGGCTGGGGGGGTGGCTCCGCTGCGCCTGGTGCGGTCTCCCTCTCTGCCCTCTTCTGGTCTCCTGGTCGCCTCCCCCTCCTCGCCCCCCCGCCTCCCTGGTGGGGCCGCGGCCGGGCCCGGGTCCAGGGGCATTGCCGCCGGGGGCTGTGCGGGTGTCGGTGGTCGCGAGTGGGGCCTGCGGGGCCTCCCCATGCTGTCGGGGGGCCGGCCTGGCCGCTGTCGGGTGGGCCGCCCCCCCGCTGTGGCGGACGCATACCCGCTGTCTCACTTCCGGGCGCGGGGCACTTCTCTCTGGGGGTGCTGACGGTTCCCGGTGGGGTGGGGTGGGATGCTCCGGCTCGGGAGTCTGGGGCCCGCGGTCATGTCGACCCACGGGGGGTGGAATGACCCACCGGGTTACATCGGTCTGGTTGCAGAGCCGGTTCTGTGTCGGACCTCGCAGCGCACTCGGGCATAGAGGAGTGAGGGTGATTCGTGGGAAGTTGGTCGGCCACTGGTGGGTTGGGTCTGCTGTCCCTGGGCACCATGTGCTGCAATTGTTTGTTTGTTAGATATGTGTGGTTCGTCCAGCTCGCTGTTTGTGATCTTTGATATGTTATGAATTTTTCCTACAATGTAGCTGAGTTACATTTTAAACCGTACAACATTATTATCACCTCACTTAAAATATTGGCTGTGTATGTATGAATATTTAAACATGTGTGTCTGAATATACAAACTGCAATAACTGTTTTACATGAACTATAACAAACGGACATGGACAAAATGAACTGTTACTAGGACTTGTGTGTCATGTTCAGGTAGGTATTTATTTATTTTATTTTTAATTCATTTGCTATTTTTTTTTTCTTCTAAATTATTATTATTTTTTTTTTCCTTCTCTTCTTCTCTTCCTCTTCCTCTCTTTAATTTTCACTCGTGTACCTTCACCCTTCCCCAATCCTTTACCCACTCCCCCTTTCAGTTCAACACCGTCTTGTCCTGACACAACTATTATAAACTGACTCGCGGGAACCACAACTAATAAATATTTAATAAATACATTCAATGTTCAAATCCAGAGGAGAAAACACCACACCAGGCGTTTTACTCCCCTGGAGAAAGCAAAACTGTCCAACTCAGCAAGGCATGTACTATCCCATGTGATGGCTTTTGAGCAGGACAGGACAAAGTAAAAAAAAAAAAAAACGTTCTCAAGGCCAGGGTTATTCTCGTTGGTTTGACATATGCTCTGCATGACTTCCAGATCAATAACTACATTTTCATTTTGCTGTGCAGTCTCCTTTAAATCTCTTGTTATTGGCTTTCTTTAGTGTTAGTTTGCCGACTATTCTGACTTCCTGTATGTTTCTTTTATGAAAAGTTTGTTAACATTGTTAAAAAGTAAAATATTTAAATAAATGGTCAGTTCATTCAAATACATGTTCTCTTTCATTCTTATGTTTGTGTTCTTTATTGACTAAATTTTACTTTTAAAACTTAACTTGGGTAGAGTTTTTACGTTGAAAAAAAGAACATTTTAGGGCAACGAGTGACATTTTAAGTTTATTGTACTCATGACTAAATTTAGTACACTGAAATGTTAAGTTCATTTAACTCAATAATGTTGTTTGTATTTATTGAAATACTTATGTACAGCTAACTTAAAACAAATGGCTGTTTAAATGAGACAAAATGTTAAAATTTTAAAGCATCGAGTTACTTTTACATTTTTTAAGTTCAATCAACCTGTTGTGGTTTACAGTGTGAATCAGCAGTATATACAGTATAATCAGCAGCGTTATGAGTTTCAATATTGTTGATGACCAGTATGTACTTATATCATAAGGAATATACATGTGGGGGTTTGTGTTTTTTTCCCCTATGAGTTCTTGGAAGCTGGGATTGAGCTTTAGTTTAGTGACTTTAATTGAGGTTCACTACGCCAACAGCATTCCTGTGATTATTTCCAGAATAATAAAAATAAGTTCAGACTGGTTTCTTAAAAGTAAAAAAATATAAGGGTCCAAATGAGCCAGTTTTTTTTAATTACTCTTCAAAGTGAACAGATCCAATTGTTCCATGAATAATACAATGCAATATAAATATCACATATTTACAAATATGTTACTTTCCCTTTCACAAATTCCTTGGTAACGTCCACCGCTTTTGATACTTAAAACTAACGCGCGTCATAAAGATTGTTAAATAACAAACTGATAAGTAAAGATTACAAATACGTTTAATTACGAAACAGAACGCCAGCCGTTTAGCAAACGAAAACACTTTACCAAATAAAGCTTTTTAATATTTTGTTTCAACATCCATTACTGCGCATGCGTTGAAAGTTACGTAATAGAAAGTGAAACTAGTCTCGTTCCTTTCTTTCACACCTGAGCGGAGTTTACTCGAATAATAAACATTTAGAATCGGTTTAGTTACCTCTACAGGACTTTAATCACAGAAGATGGAAATATTCCTTCTTTAACAGAGAAGAATCTTCTGTTCTTGGAGTTTGTGAAGCTTCTCTTCAGGTGAGCGGCTTAAAATCACTTCCGTGTTCACCTGCAGAACAAACTTCCGGAAGAGAAGCGTTTTAATATCAATAACGTGATTATCTTTATTCTGATTGTTGTTCATCATAAAGATGTGTTTCTAAATGAAGATGTTTAGAGTTCGGTAAAGTTAGCTGTAGATTCACAGATTCGGTTTCTCTGCTAAAGCTCGAGAACAAAACTTTTTTTGCTTTTTTAATCTGAGTTGTGTAGCAATAAACAAGTATTTATTTATTTAATCAAAAACATGTTTCCTCTGCTTTTACTGAAATACATTGCCGTCTATGAGCCGCTGTCTGAGAGAATCGCTTAGGGACCGTCTGCAAAGTGCCAAACACAAAATAATTTTGCTCAGAAAATGGTTAATAACTTCTTTCTAAAATTCTCCAGTATCACCAAAATCTAGCCACACTCCACTGCTCACCTCCAGAGTGTTCTACAAAACTACTTTTGATAGTTTGTGTCTGTGTGTCTCATAGTTAATGTGAGAACTGTGGAATACTGTGCTGACTTGACCAGCCACCAGTTTGGCTTTAACGGACCAGTGGTTGACTTATGTTTGGTGTTTTGCAGAAGCTGAAGGGCCCCTATGGGTGGAGGGAGTGGTTTGCTGTGCACTTTTTAGTGGTGGTGGTGGTGGTGTTTTCCTCGGATCCGTGGCTTGTGCCGTTGTAACCGGTCCGATTTCGTCCGCTGTTACTGGCCTCTGCGTTGTGTGTGTGTGAAGTTCAATAAAGACATGTGCATCCTCATTCACCGAAGTTTTATTCTTGTTTAACAGGCACTGGTCATCATAACTGTGAAATGACAAATAGTAGCTTATCTCTCATGTGGCATATACAGCAGTATAATCCTCTCTCCGACTAACATAGAGTGAACTGGCGAAAAACCCGCGAGCGCTCCAAAATGGCGTCACTGCGTCGCCAAAACCAAAATTCAAAATACAAGTCTCAACACGGAACTCTCATATGTTACATAGAAAACGTGAAAAATAAAATAAATAAAACGAGTACAAAGATTTTAATGAAAATGAAATATCACAGGTGATATTATAACCCGTTACATACACCCCTTTTTGATTTCTTTAAAATCTTCTCTCTGAACACACTGAATTTAAATCACTTGGTATAGGTCCTCAATGAAACAATTTCATTAGTTCAACTTGAAAGTTAGCCACTAAGGAGTCAAGAAAACATCAGGGTGATCAAGCCTAAAATCTTCTTGGAATAATATGATGCCTTGTACACCATATTACAACCCAACCCTTTTTTTCCACATCTATTTAAATTCAGAACTAGTTCTTCACATTAAATTAAATTTAAAGGCAACTCTTTAAAACAAAGACAGGAATGATTCGGATCTTCTCTTCAATTGATTTCCTACACCATGAATGTTAAAAGGCTTCTGAACCATTGACTCAATTAATCTATTCACCTTCTTAACAACTCTACCAGCACGGGTTCTAACGCCTTGAATGTCAGGAACAGCTACCTGAGTGTCCATCAACTGTGCTTCCTGGGGACATGGGAACATTTTTGGGCAGCTTTCCCCATACCAAATGCTCTTGTTTTGCTAACAGAGTGACACACTGCTGTAGCTTGACTGTTCCTACTTTGTCTGGCAACTCTGAACCCTTCCACCGGCACGTGTTGGCCATAACATCCAAGAACTGCTCGCATCCTGTCATTGATTCCCCTGACTGATTAGAGACAAGTCGCCAATAATCACTCGTGCCTTTCATGCGATGTGCGAGGAATTTGATCACGTTTGTGCCAATAATTAAATCATCCCGCTGGCCGGGTACAACTAGAATAGGTACTTGGCAGCTCTCACCATAAATTTTCAATTCGACCTCGTACATACACTTTGGCTTTGTTACTTTACCCCCCACACCCCACTAAAATAACATCCTGCTGAAGAGATGTGGCTCTAGACAAGACATTTTCACTTAACATCCTCTTTTCTGCCATGTCACTTAAGGTGCAAGCCATAGAGCCAGTATCTAGCATCCCCTTCAGATTATGTATATTGTTAATGGTGACTGGTGCATAGAATAAATTGTCAAATGCTTCAAGAGTTTGCACATTTTGCGCTATTACTTTGGTCCCTGATGGAGCCTGTGCACATGCAGTTTCATAAAACTGGAGAAGA